>JAIPMN010007401.1:0-15929 GCA_020650975.1 Apostichopus californicus
TGATGAAATAAAGATAATGACCACAATAACATTATTCCGCCTTTTTTTTGCTTATAGCAACCTTTGCTTACCTTTTTGTAAATATACCGTTTCCTTTCCTGAAGGCAAATCACTCACACCAACGAACCGTACACATAACAGTACGCTAACTACAGGCTCCGAAAGATGATAAGCATTTTAAAAATACCTCGATAACGCATATGTACTGATTATCATTCATCATTACTGACATTTTGGCATACCAATCCGTCTCCCATTTCCACAAAAAAAATTAGGTTATATTGCCTTATCAAAGAGCTACTTGTGTTCATACAATATATTGCCTTCCGATTTTTTGACTAGCGCACCCAATTTCCTTTGAACTATCTCTCTGTTACTCCCGGTACTGTAACATACAGTAGCTGCAGTGCTTCGTATGCACGCTGCGCGGACGATATATATGCGTATGTATAATATATATATATATGTAGATGTATATAGCTGTTGGTACGAGGTTCTGCGAGCCAGTACATAGCCTGCTATTTGAACCATCGATTTTACTCCGTGAGAAGCATACACGCTACAGCACTGCTTGGGTGCACTTTAATGACAATGCGGTCCTAATATAAAAGGAAATTAACGTACAAATTAAATAGAGTGTTAGTTACAGACAATGTCAAACAATACAACGGCAGTGAAAAAGCTGGGGAGCAGGAATCGACAGGATTGAATGATTGGGACTTTTCTCCGTATTTCTTTTTGGAGGGATTTACTTAATATACCATTGCATTTGGAATAACCGAAAAATAAGCAAAAGTTTTGTTGGAATAATTTTACGCGTCAGAAGTATCCGGTCTCTATTTGATTATATACAAAGCTAGAAGACATGAAAACGATGTTATAATTTGTTTTGCATATTTATATATTTATCTTGAGATTGCCATTTACGACTGCGTTACTCCTGTTATTCTTCGCATAGACCCAGACAGGTTTTCACACCGAAAGTTGCAAACACTTTATCAAGATTTTCCATTTTGATATATATACAAATATATTTAATTTTGTTTTCCTTGTAGTTACTACAGAGAATGCAGATTTTTTTATAGCGAAAATAACGTAATGAACAATTTCTGTTTGTAAACGTTTGGCTACTGCATTCGAATTCTACTGCATTCGAATTTGACATGCCAATTACCCAAGTAGATTCTCGAGTAACTGTTTTCAAATTTATTGACAAACAAGGAGATTGAAGCGATGAACTTAATTTGAAACGTTGATGAATCTTACCATTAGAAAACAATACGTTACCAATGCAAGACCACACATAGATCAAGACTTTTTAGTGTCCTTTTACTATTCTTTGCAGCTGATTGCTAAGAGAATCAGTTTCATTCCAGCTGATTGATTCTTGATAAAGATTGCCACTTCAACCAGAGCTTGTGCCAACGGGAATATTGGATTACGTAACACCCATATACGTCCTGCCTCAACCATCAAAGGCAAGACTCTTTCATTTATCAAAAGGAGCTCCACCGTGTTTTGACTCTGTCAAAAAACAAACACCCTCACGTAAGTTGTCTCCCATTTGCTTTATTATCAAATAAAGAAAAAAGGAGTTGCTGAACAAACATTACATTCTAGTCAAAGTTTGCTCAAACACTTTTAAAACTCTCTTTCTTGCCTTTGTTTTCTCTCTGCATGTTTACACGTGTAGTTAACTCGCATTATTAAAACCCGTTATAGCCTTTGTGCAATCACTTTCCTAAGGGTTGGGTCAATTTAATAACCTTTCTCTTCTATATGTTTCCCTCTGTAATAGTAAAAAAAAGCTCACTTTAGACCGCCGTGTGACTGAATCATTGATACCAGCTAGTTCGATATTGGTATATATAAAGTGTTTAAATTGAGAGTGACAACAGTCCACGCTATATAGAGGTGGTATAGCACGGATCTGTCTATTCTACATAAAAAGGTTTAATTACGCGACTGCTCGTGATGACACGTTCATGATAAAATGAGAACTGCTGAAAGTAATATTCCTAACTTTATTACAACTATTACAGGAAGACTCGTTTTTTATTACACGAGGATATAAGTCCATGGAGGAAAATAGAGTGTCAGTGAGTGTTAAACGTATGTAAAAATGACCCCCCCCCCCTTAATCCGCCCTTACACAAAAGAAAGAAATGATTGCGCGTAAGAATATCTTCCCATTACAACATTAAGATTTAGCACTAAAAAGGTAACAACTAAACGTGTGTGGTAATTTATGCCTCTTTTTCTTTCGCGACATAAAATTGCTGGCTTTTGTCCTCGATATTTATGTCTTGGCTTCTATTGCAAACTTCCCTTTCGTCAATATAAGACTGCACAACTCTTATGAAAATCGATAAAGATATATTATGTATATTTATAGGATACGCATATATTACATGAAAAAACCTTTTAACGGTTGGCAAGTGTAGACGTCAAAATCCAAGAAAAAAATGAGGACAAGACCATATAACAATAACAATAATACCGAAAGAATATATAGACAATGTGTAGGAAATGACGCGAGATAACTTATTGATTATGAAGATAAAATATGAAAGAGACGTAAAAAGGCGTGTATGTATATAGAGACAGGGATTACGTTACAGTTTGTGTACTTTTCTAATCATTTTAAAGAAATTGAATTAATAAGTTATTGAGAACTGAGAAAAAAAGGATGGCGTTGTGGTATGGTAAGTATGAAATTCATATCGAAATTTAGAATTATGAATACCGTATATTGACCAGACTAAATTTAACCTTAGAATACACAGTAATGTGCTGCAGTAAATGGTTAGAGACAAACATATAGTGGATAGCGCATATAACTGTCAGGACAGTCTGCAATAATGTGACTATTTCTAATAAATCAAACGTATTAATGAAAAACAAAAAGTGGTTATTAATTTGACGTAAATGATACAGTTCTATTGGCTACTTAATCATACTTGTTTGTCAAACATATTTCAAGTATATGAAATAATTCATAAAGATTTAGTTGTCTGATGTATACGTTCAGTAAAATATATAGCCTAGTCCCGTTTACTACTCTACAGGAATATCATATTAATTTGCATTTTTGTATGCTCATAATAAGAACCATTGTGTTCCAGGATAATCAACTATCAACTATCAACAATTCCATTTACAAGTTCTACCCTACTTAATGACAATTTTATTAGCTTGAGCAATCATTCGAAATTAGTTTTATAACTAAAGGACTAGCGGCATCGAAATTTGTTATAATACATTTGTCACAATTTAATATTTTCATGATGCATTTGCTTTTTCAGTTATTTGTGCCTAAAGTGAAGAAAATGTTAATTCGATGCGCATAATTATATCTCCTCTAGTATGAATATAAATTCCCATGTCTACACTCCTCTCGTAATTTTCATCGTAGAACTTGAAATATTGTGATTCTTATTTACAATGGACAATTTAATACACAAACACTCTATATAATATGGTAAAAAATGTTCATCTTTCACACAAAGTTTTTAAATTTGTAGTGATTAAGATATTGATAATCAAGTAGGCCTAATACTTAAAGAGATATGAATATTTTGCCAATGGAATACGTGAGAATGTTTTTGTTATAAAACTAGATTGAAATATCGAACATATGAATAAATTACTACATAAGTAAAAAATCATCACATTATATATACATATTTAACCTAATTATGTAACAGTCCTCTAACAAGAATGAAATGAAAAGTAAAACAAAACTCTGCTTTTAATAGAGACGTCTCCAATAGGATTACATGAATTAATCAATAGCAATGTACGCATGGTTTGAATATGTATAATAATACACTATAGCTTCATGTTTTATACGCTACTTTACATGCTGGATAGTAATAATAATAATAATAATGATAGGAATCATAATAATCGTTAAGGTACGGTAATATTTATTGAAAGAAATTTGAAACAAATAATAAAATGGGAATCATTGTTCATTACGAGCTTGGATGTGTTTGATATACTTTGAGCGTGTTCTCAAATGTCTTATAAGCGTACTTTAGCAACAAAAGTCCTCATTTGTAGCTTATTATTTGATCAATGAAGTAAGGAAGAAAAAGGTCTTTGCCCTGGTTGATAGCCTCATTCTAGAACTACTAGTAATAATCATTCAATCGATTTGAAACTTTCTCTATATATACTTTGATGTCTGTCTCTTCAAGCCATTTACGTTAATTTGAAATTGATCAAACGTCCCTGGCTTCAAACTAGTCCATTGGGAAATTATACGATAGAGAACCCCGTGATTGCTGTAGCAACTATATCCTCCCAACGTTAGTCACAATTAACCTTCCATTTTGTATTCTATATATTAGCTAATCCGAAAATGCCAAAGCTCTTTTGCAATCTACATAATATGAAGAACGACGTTAGTTTTTTGTACAGTGTATATACTCTTACTTCTGACTTCCTGTACCAAACTCATTTAAAGATACATAGCTTTACGCAACCAATAGACTTAAAAAAAAAACCACACACATTTGAGTAAATTAAGTAATTATGGTGGTCTTGTTGGCACCTTTCTTTGGAAAGATAATTTTGGAATACGAATTCTCCAAGCGACTTTAAAATAATGAGCGGGAAAATATTGAGAAATAAAGATACATTTGAGCAAAAAAAACAAAACAGCAACACTAATAACATCTTATGCAGGGCATGTTTTACTAAACTGACGCAAATAAATATAATTTATTTTCATATTTTGTTTAACAATGTTCAGTGATCTTTAATTCATGACTGTTTCAATATATCGTCAATATTTCCAAATATCATAAAAATACAAAATTGAAATACACCTAGTAAAGGCTCAAATATGAAAAGTATGCCGGTGTTGAACTTACAAGCTGCAAGATGGTTTCTCAATATTCTTTAAACATTTAGATTACAAGCGAATTATGGTTTTGTTGATATACTATACATGATCTTCACATTTCATTGATCCATGACTATAATTACCCCTCTGTGTTGAAATGAATGAGAAAGGTGCTCAAAGGTGGTGTTTATTTCATTCCTTATTTGTTTTTTTCATTTCAGTTTAATTTCAGTGGTTCGTGATTAAAACACTTCATTTGCAAATTGAAATCCACACCTGAAATTGTAAGAACTGCCAATCCCCAAAATACCCCTCTCTTTGCTTATATTTATTTCACGGCTCATAGATATTTTTGATTTAAAAAATGCCGTCATCTGGTGCTAAACATTGTGATTTATTTTCATTCGTATAGGTATTTTAGCCGATGAGATTTCTCTCCCTCTTTTACCCATTTCTGATTGGAGGAACGGTATCACGTGTTAAACATCTGACTGAGAGTCGAGACATCTCTTGTTTCATTATCCATCATACAATGATGTCGTCTTTGGTCGTAAATATTGCTAAGAGGTAATAGTCTACGCTAAATACCACCCCTAAAGGGGGTAAACTATAATGGTTAGTGGAAAATAATGGCACACCTCTCTCGCTACCAGAATATGACTTTGACAAGAATTTCTCCTTGCATGGAACGCTTTTGAGAGCATCTGCAAAATGGGAACATTTGGAGGTACGTCATGAAACATTTCTCTGAAGCTTATTACCCAAGATTGTGAAATATTTGATGGGAACTGCGCATCTATCTGGATAATAATTTGAGAATGGATATATTTTAACATATCTAAAAAGGCAAGACATTTCAGCTATACATTTCTGAGGAAAAAACAAAAGAAAAACGATCGAGGAGAGGATGTCATTGATTTTTAAAAAAATTTCTTGATTACTGTGAACAACATTATGTATCTGTATATTGTAATGGGGATCTGTGCAGTATAACGGTCTGAAAGGATTGTTATTTCGGAAAATGTTCCAATGCTTCTCAGTTCTCGCAGATCGAGGAAAAATGCCGTGAAACGTTTCGAAACAAGATGCAGTGTGTTGCAATAATCGTTCAGTAATAATTAGTTCAGTAGTGCGACAATGTGAAAGCAAACCAATCTGATAACACATTTGCTTATCACTACGTACCAATAGCAATGTTACTTTCTTTCGGCGGAGTGAATACGATATGTTTTTTTCTGTCTTTTTGTGAAATGACAAACATCTGACATTTGTGTAACATTTAAACTCGGTATCTCTTCCGTCCACACTTGTGACGTCATCGATCAGCATCTATGTCAACACAAGACATATTCCAATGCTATTAAACGAAATTCGTTTGCTGTAAACGTATCCTATGTGAAATTAAAACAAAATAAAGGGAAAAAAAGAGACGAGAAAAAAAGAAGGAAAATGTCCACGACTGATATAATTTTACCATCCAGCATTCCATCAACCTGGACCACCATGAACGAGACTACGAGCGGAATCCCTCCACCCCGTGAACTAAGCACAGTTTCTGTCACTATTTTGTCCGTGATTTCAGCCATAGCGTCGCTACTTACCTTCCTAGGAAATCTACTAGTGTTAGTCGCGTTCAAACGTGAGCACAGGTTACGGATTGTGAGTAACTACTTCATCTTCAGTATGGCGATTGCAGATATGATGATTGGGCTGTGTTCCATGCCACTTTATACTTCCTACTATCTCTTGTCATCCTGGCCATTTGGAAGCGTGATTTGCGACATTTGGCTGTCGCTCGATTTCCTCTGTTGTGCCGCATCGGTTTTGGGTATTTTATTAATTAGTATTGATAGATATCACGTTCTTTCTAACCCAATGACCTATAGACAAACCATGACTAAGAAGAGAGCCTTGGTGCTAATCACGGTGTCATGGGCAGCTTCCGCCATTTTGTTTTCTGTTCCCATCATTGGTTGGCAATATATCGAAGGAAAGAGGACAGTGAAAGCCGATGCTTGCGAGGTGCAATTTTTCAGCAATCCCCTTTACACCATCCTATCAATAGTTATTATCTATTGGCTGCCATTATTAATTATTCTCATTCTATATGCGAAAATCTACAGGTTAACTAGAAAGTTAGTTCGCAGGGAAGCCAAAATAATAGGTCGATTGAGTACGAGGGAGACAACGTCCAGTCGAGCGTCTCATCAACTCAGACCACGTGACGTAGACGCCCACCGAGAGCCAGATTCAGACGACTGGGATGACGTGGCTCAGAAGATGGATGCACCGAACTTAGATTCCAACTCCTACATTGCACAATGTGAAACCAAATTGCACAATATATTAAAATCGGAAGTGTTAGTTCAAACGAACGGTTGCCAAAAACAGAACCATCTCAGCCCGTCAGCAACCCCGAACAACGACGGGAGCCCTACCGTTCAAAAGCAGCAACGTAAGCAACAAAACTTTGTGGATAATTTAGATATAAGACGTTCAAAGGTTCATTCTTGTCCCGACACCGAAGAAGACCGTACTACGTATTCTTATCAGTACGACAGGACACCTTCCAGCAACAACAAAACATTGTACCGTTATTCCAAAGATGGCGGTCCAAGCTTCAGCAGAATCAGCACTGAATCAGACGTGGAATTAGACGGTGAACGGGTCAGGATGACCCGACCGAATAGTTGCCAGTCGTTGGCCTCTGAAAAGAAAAGTATCAAGTCCGTACTGAATTTGAAAGAGAATAACCTAGCGAGAACTCTGACGTCGGTGATAATAAGTTTGAAGGAAGCGAAAGCGGTGCGTACCTTGAGCGTTTTACTCGGTGCGTTTGTTCTCTGTTGGACGCCGTATAGCGTGCTAATCATCGTCAAGGCTGCTTGTTCCTCGTGTGTGGGTGATGACTTTTTCTCTTTTTCTTATTATCTTTGCTACATAAACAGTACGTTTAATCCTGTGTGCTACGCAATGTCCAATAGAGGATTTCGTATTGCATTTAAAAGAATTTTAACGTGTGGAAAGAAACGCTATGAATGGCGGGATACATTTTGAAAAGCACCTCTCATATATCGACTCATTATAGAGTTATAGAACTCGGGGCACCGAATTCAAAAAGCAAGGCAAGGAAAATGTGAGGTGGGAGGTATGTTGCAGTCAATGTTATTTTCCTTTCTAATGATCGTTCATAGTTGAGTTTTTTTGTTGTCGACTCTCTCGCTCTATACTTGTTTCGTACTGGGGAAGGACAATGCTAAATGATATACCCTGCGCATTATGACACTGCAGATGTCGATGCTTCCATTACGTTTCTGTATCGAGATAAAAATTTACGAGTTACAAACGACCGAGGGCATGTTAAAAAAATTGTTACACACAATAGATGACACGAAGGCTACTGAAGAATTCTTTTGTACAAGGCCTTCTTTTATGACAAATTATTTGCAATTTGTTATCAGCACGAGCAACCAAGGTATAACGCTGCTCATGGACAAAAGCTTGACAATATCAACGGTAGTATAAATATTACAAAAGAGATAGATATGGAGAGAGAGAGAAACATAATCGATTTACGATGTCGATAAACTCAAACGGGGCAGGTTGTAAAATGTATTTAATTTGCGTGTATGCCGTGTATAAAAAGTCACACATTAAATGTTATAATGATTTATGAAGGCACGTTTTTTAAACCATCTCATTATACATGTTATATTTGTAGAACGTCGTAGGGTAAATCAGAATTTTGTATCCATCGAATAGCCAATGATCATGATATCTTGTAATTTTGGGGCATGAACACACAAAAAAAAAACAGGTTTCTTTAGTTTGATTGGGTATTTCCCGGAAAAGGTTTGACCAAATCTACAAATCATTCCTGAAAATATCAGTATGATTAATCAAAAGCTTAGAGAAAATTTCATAATTTTTCGTTTCATATTGAAATTTTACGTCTCCCGGACACGTTTCCTAAATAATTATTAGTTATTTCGATTCCTGATAACTTTCACCAGCTGAAATTGATACATAAATTTAAAAAAAACCCTGTGAAAACAGAAAAGTGTTATGAAATTCATCAAACAGATATTAATGATTACAGCCAAGTATTTTCCAACCAGTTTGACCAGCAATATTCCTGTATTGTTGTCATTCTGCCAAAGCCTTTCCGTGATGTACCTATAGCATGTTGATGACAAAATGTTGCATGTACCGTATTTTGATTATTTGATTTTATCGTCAATTAAACCATTAGGAGGTAACTGCACTTTTGAAAATATGAGATAAATTAGACCTTAATGATATGAACAAAGATAGTTATACATGATTACAATTTTGATTTACGTTTTTCTTGTATAAAATTACTACAGTATCCATATATTGTTTACTGCACGCATTATACCAATATCCCCAGATGCAATATTTGTGTTACAGTTTCGTTAACAAAATTTGATGTTCGTTCTATCACTTGAAAAGAAAAAGGCAAAACCGTACCTTCATTCTTATGACGAAAATGTGTCTCTACACCAGATGTAGGACATATGTGTGACATTGTATTGTTTATTTGACTTTTTTCTTTACTTTTTTCTCTAAGTTCTCTATCTTACCAAGTATCAAAATATTTGAGAATCGAAGCTATTTCCATAGAGTCAAAGTTAGACGTATATTACATTATAGGTGTCTGCCTGTTTGTAAATGTAATTATAAAGAAGTACATCGCCAACGGTATATGCTCCTTATTAATTTCTCGCAATTTGTGCAGACAGCAACGTATCAATTGTACGGTAGCTTTTAAGGAACGACGTATAATCAAGCCTTTGCATTTAATATTGAAAATTGTCTAATTGAGCAATATTAAGAAAATTAACAAAATCTCGTTTGATGTCGACCCTTTTCCCGTGTCATTCATAAATCATATTTGCTTTGGTTTACGATGCTCATGATGAAAGATGTCACTATGTAGGTTTCAGAAAGATTTCTGGTCAATTATATACCAATCTTTATCGGACAATATAAATTCATATTCTTATGCAGGTAAAATTGCTGAGATCTAAACTGTCTTTTATTTTGTCGAAAATTTGATGAATGTCTTCCCACGTTTATCGATTTTGCCCGTTGATTCATATATTAATGTTAATTGTAGAGGCTTCAAAGTGTATTATTATTATTTGTAAAGTCTTTTTCTTCTTAAAAGAAACATCTTTGCCCAAAGCTATAAACAAAATTGAACCGTATGCCTCATACAATAATATTACACATCAAAGTTACAGTCAATGTAGGAAGTGTCTATGTTACCTATATATCAACCCCTTTCTTTTTTTCAGAAGGGGGGGGGGGGTGATGGTGGAGGTTGGGCTTCTGTGTGTGAGTGGAGCCTTGTCACATTTCATCCCCATTGAACTATATTTAAGTATGGCTATAGTTGATAATTTTAGTAAATTGTACACTCTATCCATAACCTTGTTAAGATGACAGACAAATAAACCACAACTAAAAAGACCCCCCTTGTTAAGTTTGCAAAAAGAAAGCAAAAAAAAAAGAAAGAAAATCAGATATGTTTTCGGATGGAAACATATGTATATTTTGGTATTGTTGTGCATTTTAAAACAATTGTTTGTATTGTCAGACACATTTCTACCTTGCTATTCGTGTAATTAATAATATACTGGCACAATTCAATTGTTTTCCTGTGGTATAATTAGTACTGTGATTGAAGTTAATGTGTTAATTCATATCAAATTATATTAGCAACGTCAAAAGTCATTATGTCGCGCTTCCATTCAGATGTTTTATTATTTAATCATATTATTTGAGTTACATTTTGCTTCATTTCATGCTCATAACAAAGAGATATTTATTATGTGTTTATGCTACCTTTCAGAATGTTGTATTTGGTTTAACAAAGAAAATATCGATTTTGCTGAGAGAAAAGACTTTGTGTATAGTCTATTTAACTAAACCGTGACCCCCCTGACAAATATTAGATAACAAAATCCTTTGTCAGAATGAAGTAATAGGTCTACAAATAAGGCATAGAATTATTCAAAATCAAAATGATGTTTTACTGATCCGATATACATTGTTATCTTTGGTGTACATATAATACACAGTATCTTGTAAATTTGTAAGGTATATATAGCAATGGTTTGCTTTTGTTATGGTATTTTTGTATAATGCGGGAGAAAGAAAGGTGTAGATTAAGGTGCTGAATTGGAAATGTATTATCCTTACTAAATGGACAGAAACGAAATAAAAGACACAAAAAGAACGGATAACGTATAGTATTATATGCGTTATACCTTTGTTACATAGAGAAACTGTCATGGAGTTGTTTTTTGTTGTTGTTGTTGTTGTTGTTGTTGTTGTATTAATTGTTTGTAGTTTACGTTGACTCACAAATCCACAGAGCTAAATATTTTTTTAACTCTCGGCCGCTAAACTTGTATTCGAGGGCGCAAACTATCGGTCGGGGCTAGTCCGCTCGGAGCAACAGTGGATCGCGGATAATGTTTGATAGGTTTTTTCCCCTTTCTTCAGACGTCAGAAAAATTATCTACACATTTAGAAGCTTGCCGACGTAGATCAAATAATTTATATTTGCTCTTAAAATGAATGCCATATTTCAAGCAAGTTATTATACCATTTCTGAACTGCGATACATACATATTGTGCTGGTACATATATGCAGACACGGTCATTTTATTACATTAATTGCTGTTGTCGTGTGTCTGATGTTTAGTTTGCAGCATTATTTCATACAAAGTAATCATCACTTAAACTGAAAGAGTTTGAACTAACTTTTTTAGAGCGTCCAGGATGCATGATGGCCCTTGTAATGAGTGGGTTTTCCTCACATCAAAGGGTGACTACATTTCATTTCAGCGGTACAATTGGTGAGTGAAATGTTCTTCCCTATTAACAGGTAAATTTTTGCAAGAAATTCTGGAGTAAAAATTTATCATTGTGGGCACTTTCAAAACTTGAACGTTCAATTTTTTTATTCAAGTTGTAAGATGATCGAATATGAAATCACTTCGGTAATAAAGTTTATCATGAGACTGTTGTTTAAATATGTAGTATTATGTATTATATGACATAAATAACCGAAGCCGAAATGTTCCAGAAACGTAGGAAAGCAAACACAAATTTATCAACATGACAGTAAAGTGGCATATATATCAATATTTCTTTTTGACTTATATTCAAGCTAAAATATTGATGTCAGCCATTTTCTCTCTCTTTCAAATGTATGAGAGAAAACCAATGGCAAGCTACATATATTTAGCGATTTTTTGTTTTTTAAAATTTGTGCGATGCTTTTTAAAATGAACATTAGTTAACTGTACGTTTTAGATTACGCCTTACAAACGTTTGCTAACTTATCACTTCTTAGATTAGCAAACCGTATTGCATTGCAATTATAGAGAATGTTTAATTAATTGCTAAATTAATTAAAAGGATTACAAGGAGTAGTGTGGAGTTTCGTAACCAGTGGAGTTGTCAAGATAATTAGATGCTTTACTTTTGAACATTTTGTACGTTATTTTTTTTGAACATTTATTTGAACCAAAGGCATTAATATCACACTCGTCCTTCTTTGTGCTGCCAATGCCTCTTGGTTTGACATGTGGAGATTTAAACGCTTACCATATTAACACATTCTGGACTATACATGAGAGATAGTGAGATCTGAACCTATAGCAAAAATCAATAGATGTAGCGCTGCTTGAAGTCTGAGACAGTGATGATGAAATACACAAGCACATATATAGAGCTTTCCTATGAAGTGTAAGTATTATGGCTATGACATACGACAGTCTAATGTACGTTACAACATTAATGAATTGCTGCGTGTCACATATGATAGGGTTTTATTGCTTCTCAGACGTATAGTGATTGCAAAACAAATTCGTAAGGGGGAAAATAAGAAGCAACTCTCTATTTAAAACCAGCAACTTTTGCTGCAGACCTTTGTAAAGTAAACACATGTGAGGCATACTGCAAAACTCACATTGTTATGGCATCATATGTTGCATAGATTCTTCAGCATACATATATTAATATCAATCTACGAGAGGACGTTCAATGTTTTCAAGTAACAAGACCCCGAGGAGAAGGGATTATGCTTTTTAGGGGGGGGGGGTGGATTTCACAATTCAGGACACGTTTAAGATATTTCAGTGAAAAAATTATATTCATTGTGTGCACGTTAAAGGTATATCCGGGCACGCGGCCAGTGTCCATTCCGGGAATGTAAAGGGAAACTTATCTGTGGATTATTACATCCTTTAATCCATTCACTCATGCATCCTCCCCTCCATTAATCCATCCGTCCATCCTTCCCTCCATCTACATGTCCACCCATCAATGCGCCCACCCAATCTCCCACTCATCCATCCATGTTCCCATCCATCCATCCCTCTATATCCTCCATATGACATGCATAAAAGAGATTTAATGTCAAATGTCATAAAAAAATGAATGTTATAGATATCGAGTAATTCGATCGGAGCGTAAATATCGAACTTTGTTGACTGTTAAGTTATCATCAGAATGTTGAAAATCGTATAGTAACAATGATATACATTGTGTACTTTATTACACGTTGGTTACATCTATACCAATACTAGGCAAGTCAAGGTTACACGTATACGTCTAGCATATATATGGCCTATATGCATTATCTTCTCAAAACAATCAAATAAATAACTAACGTCGAGGAAACAATTTCTTTCTATGCATCGGTGAAATTTGTTTTATTGTTATAAGACAGTCATCGATATTCTTTGTTGAAAATGTTATTAGTCAGAATAAAAAAAAACGAAAATAAAAGCTAAAAAAAACCCAAGAGACTGAAATAAACTAAACTAAATTTACTTCTGTAATGAAAACACGATTTATTTGAAATAGTAATTATCTAAGTAATGCGTCATAGGCTATAAGCTATTGTTGTATTGCTTGGTATGTTTTTAATCTACGTTTTATTGAATATTTCTGAATCAAATAAATAATATTTCTGAATTTATACAGGTTGCATTAAAAATAATTATTTTATAGGAAGTAAATTTGGTCAGAAAGCAAACAGAACACAAAGAATCAAGGATGCTCTCTAACTTGTTGTTTGATACTTTACATAATAAACCTGATTTGTTGGAACAGGGAGTTGTTATGGAGTTCCATAACAACTCCCTGGTTGAAATGAATCAACATCTATATGCTTTCAAGTGTTTAATATTGAATGGTACGCTCAGTTAACGTCTATAGTGAGGTTACGTGCCTGCTTTGGGCTACGGTGAGTTGGCCGAGGGGGTTGGGCGATAGCAAAGTGGGAACTGCTCTCTGCCTGGAAATGACTCTTTTGTTTGCAAACTATATATGCCTGTCTCTGAACGTATGTTACCTAAGCTATGTACACTGATGTAATTTCAGCTGAATGTGAAGTGATTTAACGGAGTATATATTAGTCCGCATGCAGTTCATTTTGAGGTTAGAAAATTGTCTACAGAATGTCCTTCTAGTGATTGTGGGAGTGTATTCTTCGTTATAGGAACTGAGAGTGAGCGATTAATTTGGATACAGATAACTCAAAGAATATATGTTAAACTGTCACAGATATATAACTCATAAAGATATGTCTCATCACTTTGCTACATTGAACGTACCACCGAAAGTGACTCGCATGAAACTCAAGCAAACCCATTACCAATGGCTCATATATAAGTGTAGTAAAATCAATGGAGTAGAACACTATGCTGACTCTATACTGGTAGTATGCATACACGTTAATAACATAACATGTACATTTCACCATATTAGTGCGTATAGTACATTGACTTTTCAATATAGAATATATATATATATATATATATATATATATATGTATATTTGTTTGTGTTTGTGTGTGTGTAAATATATAAATACAGTTCTCATTAGCTTCGAACGAGAACATGCCATAGGCTATGTATAATTCATACCAAAGTGGAAATATTGAATCAGAGCTACACTTGCGCACTTGTTAATAGCAAACTACAATGCAAAAAATAAATAAAGTATACTTACTCGTCGATAATGAGCAAGAGTTATCGTTGTAGACAATGCTTTTAACACTCTCTCGTTGATAATGAAGGAGCTAAAAGAAGCTGACTTTTATGCATCTTAGTACGCACACTGACTTTTGACAATGAAGTATAGTTATACCAATAATGCATATTATAGTCTGATTAATGAACAAGAACGAACGAACGTATGCATGCATGCATAATAATACTCATATTAAACTTGTGAATTATGCATAATGGTAATCTTGCTCTATTGTGATATATGCATTTAATAGTATAAAATCAAAACCCAGGCTCTGGCTATAATCACGATAAACGCGTATATGATGCTATCATATAGTGTCGTTTGCAATTTGGTTCAACTGCATGAGGTATATGCAATAATAGCATAAAACTGAACGATCGAGGGTCATAGCAGTCCTGTATAATTGTGGTGGATATACAATAATAGCATAAACTCAAACCGCATTGTAGCTATATCACGATAAACCATATTTGCAGCTATCAGCTGTTGGTGCTATAATGGTATCGTTGCTAACTTATGATAGACTCATGCAGCAGCAAGAGCATCCATACAATTGAACCGCCGCCTCTGGTAGATGCAATTACAACTAATATACCTCCTCAGCTTTCACGGGGGCGTGTATACTATTATGCAGTTCATCACATCGCTGCTATGCCATTATGCTGCCTTCTTCGTTAGTAACTTGTAGTATGAACTATAGCAATAACTTTTCCCTAATGGATATCGAGCCATTACAAGAGAGTGTTTCTTTTTTTTTGTTCGGCAAGTTCCCCTCTTCGATAGCTGAGTCTAGATTGCCAAAGAGTGTCGTAAATTATCACGTTTTACGTCCTCTCATCACCTCTATACGAACATTCAAACACCGTAAATTTTAATAGGTATACCACGTGACTTGCTATCACAGAAACTAAATATTTCATTCTCGTGTGTTTTTCTCTTTTCACCTTGTGTCTACTTTGTTATATTCTTGCCAAATGAAATGGGGGGGGGGGGGGAG
>JAIPMN010007402.1:0-13751 GCA_020650975.1 Apostichopus californicus
CATTATCGCACGTTTTACCTTAGGTTTCGCTACTTTCCCTTTTTCTGCCCATGTTTTCAAACGGCATAGCTCTTTCTTCACCCAGTCACCACTTCTCACAGGCATGGGCGGCGATCATGGATCAGCCAGCACAAAAATGTTTCGATTTCTTAAATTTTGGGCGCTTCTGGGAGACGAGGAAGTGGTAAACTGAGGAATAAATGGCGATCACTTCCTTCGAGAATATTTCCCCAAAAAAAAAATTGCCGAAAATTTTTATCAATTTTAGGGGTGTTGCTTACTGCCATAAGGCACGGGAAGTGCCATTTCCTGCAATCTGAGGGGTCTGCCAGACGAAAAATTTTCTTGTACGCTGCGCGCCAACCCGTGGTGGCGCTCCGCTTAGATAGTCATCACCTGCTCACGGGCCCCCCCAAAATTTATTTTCGCACGACGCCCCTGGATTCGTCCAAGAACAAAGGAAAAACATTTTAAACTTTCAACTATTTTGGACCCCAAAAGACACTTTTATACTTTTTATATATAGAAACTAGATTCAAATTAACACTCGCATCTCTGGTAACGGAAGAAATAATTATGTGGTGTTTTGGTTACATTAATTGCCTTGTAAAATTTCTTGAAAAATATCACCTCTTCAATCTTTTCACAATTGTATTTCTTGTCAGCGATTTACTAACAAATAGTCTAATAGAATCGTGGTTACAGCATCCACTTTCGCTTTCACTTTTTGGTGGGGGTGTCTAGCTTCTTCTCCTGTCATTGCTGGTACAATGATCTGATTCTGTACACAGGGTCGATCATATATGATAGTCGATACAATATAAAACACACAGTCCTCACTGTAACTGGGCAAACTGCGGTGCACAACTGCGTAGTGACGAGAACACGTATTAATGTTAAATATGCATACATAACTTTAACAACATGTCTGTGATTGGTGTTTCATCCGAAATTAAGCTATAGGTAAGCATCCGTTTTTGTTGTTTAGGAAGGGATGGGAAAGAAACTGGTTCGGCCGAACGCGTAAGTAAGGCCACTGTTGAATGTTGTAGCAAGTCACACAATTTATACTACAGCCTAACGGGAGCCTAGCTTATTTGTTGTTGGCTATGTATAGGCTAGACATAGCCTAACAGTATTTTACTTGAGAAAAACAGTTAAACCCAGGGACGTGAGCCCCCAAAGAAAGCTGTCGTCGTGGTCGAACACCAGTTGCATTTATTATATGACCTATTTTTAATAGTGTAGTGCTAACGATGTGATCTTACCCCTGCCTTTACTTTGTGAATGCTCTGACACAATATAGGGCAGATGCCCATAGCATGGACATGGACAATTCCGGACACCTAAGCCTTAAAATCACCCCAAAACTATATCTATTGGTATAAATCACCTGAAAATATACTTGATATGGTGGGAGAAGTGTGTTATATAACGATACACGGCCAAACTTTCTTTCCTGCAAACTGTTTTCACGTTTTAAAAAAGAAGATTCTTCGTGATTGTGGAACTGGTATTTCTTTGCTAGAGTATTGCTAATTTTCGGACACACAGTCCCACAGTGTGGCGCTGGTGATAAAATTGGTGGCGCAGTTGCTCTTTCAGTAATTATAACAGACTTCATAGATCTCCGTCATTTTATTGACAAATATGTAAGTATTTACTTGCACACGGGTCATTTCGTACTTTTTGGTGAAATTTGGCTCTTCCTGTAGGTTGTCATGGTGAAATCGTGCATCTCTTAGGGGTGTCCGAAATTGGCAGTGTTCCAAAATTAGCAATACTGACAGTATACCCTAGCTTCGCTGTTTGACAGGTGTCGCACACCCCACCCCTCTCTTTGCCCATCCTGCCCCTCTTTGCCCATCCTGCCCCTCTTTCAAACGACTACACCACCCTGCCCCTTTTTCAACCGCCCTTGTATTATCCCTGTTTGCCAACTCAGTAGCTTAGTAGAGCTCCATTCTTTGACCTTGCAAGTTGCCTGTACCTACAGTGTGCAGATCTCTCGCTAAATTCTGCGCAGTTCATTACTGCATACATGTAAATAGGCCTGTTCGAACCTGTTTCAACTGCACATGTGCAAATCCTCAAAGCCTGGGAAGAAATGATCATATCGCCATACCTACAACACATAGTCAAAACTTGAGTGTATCTTGGAAAACTTTTTTTTTTTTGCACAGCATGTAAGCAGTGTTCTTGATCTAAAAATGTGTAAGAATGCTAATTGCCTTGTTGTGTATTTTCCATCTACCCCACAATCCCTTTCTCAATTCGAAACTCCGAACTGGATTCGTTTACAAATGAACTTGCTTGGCTGGTTTAGTAAACTTGTTCAGTGAGTGTATTGCATAGAAACTTCAATTGTGCACTTTGTGTTGCTCGCGAAGCGGGGACTACATCAAACCATGTAGAGTAACTAATCCAACATTTACCATGGATGCTTGCAGTGTTTATAAACATCCAGCTCCAGGAAAATTTCCGCAGGCCTTTGCAAATAACTTTATATGCAGTGTCCATTAATAAATCGAGCGCCAATGGCTTCTTTTGACGCTGCACAAAGTAGTTTACACACTAATATTGCACCAAAAATTGTCTGTTCAAAGCAAATGGTCAAAGAGACAGTGAAAATTTACGAAAATGCTCAATGAACACAAAGTATGTTGTTTAAGAACAATTGTAACATTACTTTCCCCTTTGTAGATATAGGGAAGTTTGTGCTAAGGCTATGATACTGTATGTGTGCACTCATATATCATAATGTTAGGCCTTGTTGACAACATATTTTGACAATAAGGATCATGGTAGGTAAGTTGTTGTTGAGTTGTTACTAAGAATATCACGTTTATTTGAATCAATGTTTTGAACACAAAATGTTATGGGTTGAGACAATTTATGAATTGTGCGAATACTGAAAAGGATTTTTGCATCTCACAGCATGTTTGTTCTCTCTGCATTGAGAGTTGCTTAAGTAAAATGTGCATTCATAACAGAGTAATTTCTTTGTTGCAAACTTTTTTGTGGTCCCTTTGACCACATGTTTTGGTTATATTTTTTGGTGCAACGTTCATACATCGTCAACATTAGTCATATATTTAAGCTTGAGTGTTTTAATCAACATTGCATACAAATTTATTTACATACTGTAATGGGAAAGGGGTTGAATCTGGCTGGGGTTGGGCGGACTTGCCTATAGTGGTTGGGGAAGAGGAAAACCTTGTTTAACTTGGAATAAAATTGCATCGGGTAACGGTTATTGGTAACTTATGCCGGGTTCATAAAAGTTGTAATACTACAGGTAGGTCTTTTAAGGGCGTGTTCTTTGTGTCGTCGAGATCCGTATATGTAATATTCTCTACAAAATTTAAGAGGCTCAACAAAATCAGTTAAAAGTGCAGTATTTTTATTCTTGCATTTCTCTCAGATAGGCACTGTGTTACTTTTGATTTCTGACATCACAGTGTATTCATAGCCCATAACATTTGACGGTCATTTTGTTGTATATTAGTAACAAGTTTCATCATTTCCTGCATAATATTATAGACCTATCACTATAGGATTCTGTTGCGCACAAGCCAATGTGTTGTCTGGGGTCTTTATTACTATGTATTGTGTGTTCCTGTACATGTGGAATTTTTAAGTGTATGTTTCCATGGAGGACTGCAGGGACGCAAGTTTTTCTGAGCGAACACAAACATTTTTAAGGCGTTGTGTACCCAGGTCACAACTTTTTAAATCCTAGTAAAAATACTGGTCTGTCATTTAAAGGCTTTGAAGAAGCCCCTAGGAGTTGGACTGTACATAGTAAGCCTTCAAGCCTTGGCCTCACTTACAGTAGGCCTATAACACATAAACTCAGATTTTGCCCACCTTGTGCATGTAGCTGATGAGAAATTCGTACTGTATCATTTGATATTTGACTCGATGCTTGTTTGGAATTATTTCTGTAGTGAAGCTGCATCTTGGATGTTTTAGATCTAGCAAAATTAATAACAGCATAATTAGTTAGACCGAAATTTTGATGCCACAAGCCTCACCCTGAGTACACATGGTGATAAACAGTGTTTGCCCAAGCTTAAAAGCCATAAAGTTACAACTAGGCTGGAGAAAATATGAGAGATTGTCACATTGTAATGTGATGCAGTCAAACAATTTGTGCATATTACACATAGCACTGTAAAGAACTGTCAATGCGATAGTGATGCACTATGCAATAAACGTTATTTTATTATTAGAGCATGGGGAACACATCTGCAGACAATTTTATCCCATTGCCTGAAACATATTGAAAACCAACAGTGCAATGTACATGTCTGCTAATGAAATCCCTGTAAGTTACTTTCTGATATAAAAAAGTAGGCTAGGCTGTAGGAGAAAGGAGGATTAGCATAGCTTAAGAAGTATCCTGTATAGGCAAGCCTATGCCTTCATCCTAGCCATTGTCAATCTTCATCCTATTGTATAGAATGTATACAGATATATGGGGGCACTCAAGGGTTCAACTGTACAGTATGTCTGTTGTACTGTACTATGAACTGTAATAAGAATAAAGTCAGAGAAGCACCAAGCCAGTCACCTCTAGTGAAGTTGTGTATTCAGTCTCTCTTCCTCTGCAGTGCTATTGCGTGTATGCTGCAAGTTTTAACCCCAAATTAGGTTTGTGATGCGTGGCCTTTAACAGAGCTGATATGAAAACTGTAAAATGTCACTAGCTTTGCTGTTGCCAGATGCTTTTGTATGTACAGTGAAAACATAACAAATAACAGTACCTAAAATAAGACTATTTTTTAAAAGGAAATGTGTTTTAGATGAACTGTTGCGAGACCTTTGCACAGTAACCTTACTATTGGTGAATCATGATGCTACCCATCTGCCAAATGCTTTTCTTCCCAACTACATATTGAGTACTTGGCGTGTGGAATTTGCCCCCTCAGTGTGTGTTTAATTGACTTTTAACCATCCCTACTGTAAATGTATACCCATATGACTAAAACAGACTTCAATTCAAATTTGCCATTATAAAGTAAACAATATACATATCATTAATATGAAAATGAGTAAAATTCAATATTTTGTGATGAGGCCATCGTTTAACCATCCCTACTGTAAAGGTAAACCCATTACTAAAACAGACTTGGAATCAAATTTGCCATTATAAAGTAAACAATATGTCATTAATCTGAAAATGAGTAAATTCAATATTTTGTGATGAAGGCGAGGCCAATGTCTTTTTTACCATAAATGTTGTTTGCCCACTTCATTAGTTAGTAATGTAATCGCCAGGGCTTAGTTCATATCAATTTCACATTGATGTTGTGATTTTACTGTTCATATTAACAGTGAGGTCAAAAGAAATTGATAGTACATTGATGACAGACTTGTATTTCACTTTACAGATCGTCAGTGTGAGGTAGGGCATTTCAGGGCAAATTTTTAAAGGTAGTCTGGTCTTCCAGGATGACCCAGTTTCTGTTCGGACAACCAAAATCAGCTGTGGAGGTTGTCTGGCAGACAACTGCCCTTTTACATCAAATTCAGATTGCACTGCAACTAAATGCACCAAATAGTTAAAATGATAAACCTACTGTACACATCTCTCCTACATTGTATATATTGGACACTGATATATTTCTATGTTTTTTCGGACAACCAAATTGACTGTTCGGACAACCAAACTGAGGCCCAATTGGTCCAGGGACGACCAGACAAAATCTGTAAAAATTTACTCTGCAGAATGCAATTCTTAAGGAACTTTCTTTAGTGTAACAGGTGTTCTTCTGGACACAATATATAAAGCAGTATGAAATAATCTGCCTAGACAGAACTTTGTATCCATTGAAGACAGTGCACTATCAACCTAGTGTACGACTTATATGAAAAGGATGAAGTTAGACATAAATATTTGTTCTGAATTTATGCTCAAGGTTATAGAAGCTGTTTAAAAGAATCACTGTTATCAGTTCTAGTCCATTAAAATTTAACCTTGATTCATGTCAAAGTCCAAAGAAAATGAAGAAGAAGAAGTCCAAGGAAACAGAAACGTTTGATTTGAATAAGTACTGTTGTACTACTGTATAGATCTATGTCATTTCTATGTGTTCAAGATATCCAGGTTTATTGCTGGAGTGCCCTTGTCATTAGGCTAAATTGATGAAGACATCATCAGCTCCTCAGTGTAAGCCTTTATTTTAATCCATCGTTATAAATATAATTCAACCAGGGAAAGTTTTTAAGGCTTTTTTTTTCTGGTCGTCTGAGGGATTTAACCAGGCCTTTACAATGTGGTCATACAGTACAGTATGATTCACTCATGAATACAAACTGAATTAATATTTGCTGTACTCAGCAAAGCAGGTGTTAAACTATAGTTTTGATGAATTATGGTAATTAAATAAAGGAACAGGATTAAACTTGTCATATATTCTGTTTGCTCAGCATTATTAATATTGTACGTTGTGTGTTATGCACGTGCCCATGTCTATAGACTTTATAAGTTTATATATAGTGTTCACCATGCTCATTAACCTGTCTGTATTTCTGTGTGTGTTTTTGTCCCTTCTGTGTACTGTTACTTGTCATTTAGCCGCTGAAGAAGATCCTGCTAGGATCGAAATGTCAGGCCAACTTACTTTTACACATTCTATTACACCTGTAGGCTCTTCAGTGGATAAGCAGTTTGCTAACAGTTTTATTTTGACTTTATGTATATGTAAAAGGAAGTTGGCCTGACGTTTCAATCCTAGCAGGATCTTCTTCAGAGGCTAAAAAAATCTTTCAGACAACTAGAAAAAAATCCTTAAAACTTTTAGAGGCATTTTAGCCTCTGAAGAACATCCTGCTAGGATCGAAACGTCAGGCCAACTTACTTTTACACATTCTCTTACACAGGCTCTTTAGTGGATAAGCAGTTTGCTAACAGTTTTATTTTATTTTGACTTTATATATACATACTGTACATAGTGTACTGGAATTCTGGTGCTGTGATGAATTTGCACAGTAGACATGTAACTGTTAGTATTAGCTCACAAAAAATAGAATAAATTAGCGATTACAGGGGAATTTCGAAAGCTCTTTTATCACATACAGTATAATAATAATAATAATAAATGAGACTTATATAGCGCCAAATCAGTAGACAAATGTCACTGCTCAAGGCGCTTTACAAAGAAAGCAAATTAGTTTACAAAAGAACAAGTAAAAATATGGGTCTTAAGTAGACTTTTGAATGTAGAAAGTTTAGAGCATGTTCGAATGTGATCTGGTAACTTGTTCCAGAGATAAGAGCCAGAGTATTCAAGTCTTCTGTAACCATAGTTCTTCAAGCGTGGTTTAGGAACAGTTAAATACAGTTTGTTGGAGGAACGAAGTGTGCGAGTTGGAATATATGGCAAGAGAAGTTGCGACAGGTACACAGGCATGTATAATTGTACATGTACAGTATGATGTTGTCTGCATCCATACAGTAAGAGCAAGTTTGTGATTGAATCATGGGAAGAACTTGCAGTCATATAATTTGTGGATTTATGAACAATTTACGGGGAATCTTTTATTTGGTACAGTATCACATACAGTAAATAAAGCAGAGTACATGTCAAATTGCCACACAAATACAATGTACTACACACTGAACCAAAGTATTCTCAAGGTTTTTATGAGAACTAAAATTCTTCCCTCTCCAAATTGCTGTGTACACAAAATATTAATATTTTAAAATTAAATAATGTTTTGATACACCTGTTCAAAGCTGGCATAGAATGTAATTCAAAATTTGGTTAAAATACAGTTAAGTATCAACAAGCTTGAGTGCAGTTCTACACACTAAGTGTACACTGTACCAAGTTTTTTTCATGACAGGTACATGTACTGGACCAAGTTGTGGTTTTGTCAGGCGATGGCCATGGTTCCCTTTCAAAGCTTAAAATTTGGAGGGGGTGGTAACTGGTAAGGGGACAGATTTGCTTCACTTGTTGTGGTGATTGTGTACAGCAACTAGTCATGGTTTCAAAGGATTAAAATGAGCAGTAATAGTAGTGTGTTCCAATTGGGATCTTTAGTTAATGCATCATGATGTTCATGAAAGTAGCTTTCAACTATGATATTGACAGAAATATCAGGAAACAGTTCAAGGTAAATAATTTGAAAATGGCATATAAGCTCACAAATGTTCCTTCACTTTGAGGTGCCAATTTAAAAAAAAAAAATGGGCCCATGGGGGCACACTCCGTTACCTTTGACAAAGGTTACCCCATTACCCTGTAGATGAGCCACACTACTTCTCTGTCCCCACCACCCCCCCCCCCGTCCCACATCCCTTCTTAATAGCAGAAACCTGGATATGAGGGGAAATGGACTATAACCTATATAACAGTCTCATAGGGCCTGGGGAATGAAACCCATTTGATGGTTCAATGAATTAATCCTTAGAACATGACAATACTGTAGACCAAATACAGCCAGTTCTTATTTGCACAGTACATGTACAGCACTTAGTTCTTACTAAACAAATCACAAACATGGAGACTTGTTATATGACTTCCTGGAGCATAACTACAGGTGGTATATGTACTGTATGCACTGTATGTGTGTTTGTGTACAGACTTACTTTCTGTGTGCTCGTGTACTTCAGAGAGCTGTTGACTGGGGGATTATTCTATTATATAGACCAGGGGTGAGCAACCTTTTTGAATGAATGGGCCATATATAAGGAGTGAGAAATTGACTGGGCCGCACCTTGCCAACGATCTGCTGTTGATTTCAAACCTTTGATTCCAAGGACTTTCAAGCAGTAGGTGTGTGTACTTAATCTGTATTCACAAAAACATAATGTCAATACAGTACAGTTTATATAATTAGTGGGCATAAATAGGCCTACCTAACAGCATCATTATAGTGCCGATAAATTCTAAGCAGCTAGCTCGTTTTTTGTGATGATGTAAAATAGACTGATTTGTTTTCTTTTTCTTGAGACATCTCACAGGCCCCAAAAAATCACTGAGGGGCCGCATGTGGCCCATGGGCCGGAGGTTGCCTGCCCACCCCAGATATAGACAGTACAGCATCCTCAAAAGTAATAATAGCCAGTATCTTAAAGCATTTAGTGGGTGGTAGCACTAAGAGAATTACAAACTAGCCAGTTACTCTGCAGTTGCAGCTCTTCATTTTCTTGTTGTCCAGTGTAATTTAACAGAAACTACTTTGCTACTGTATGGAACGAGGAATGGTTATACCTTGGAAATATGTAAATTGCTAGTAGGTTTGACACACTGTCACCAATTTTTAACCATTTTGCTTTGTACAGAGCGTAAAGTACAAGGCCTTTAAAAAAAACACAGCCATGATGCTTGTGTCAGCCTCATTTTGCTGTCTACTTGAATGGATAGTCCAGGGGAAGATTTATTTTTAACTACAGTAATGAAAGAATTAAGTCCCACATAACAGTATTTGAAGTATCCTTGTGAAATTTTGCATGAATTGAGTATTTTTACGTAGCGTCAATACACATGTGAGAAACGTACGATACGATAATGATCATTGAAAATGTTCGTTAACCTGGATAAACTGAATTTGAAGCAAATACTGTAGTTACTGTACTGTACGTCAGATAGCGAAATGTAGATTGATTTGCTTTATTTTTCACAAACATTGCACTTTGGTTCATCTGCATGTACCAAGGAAGTTCTTACTGACTCATTGAGGAAGACCACATGATTTGTTGTTTCCTGATTTCCCTGGATAGAGTGAGACCATTTTACAGCCTACAATATTATCTTTGTGATTTTCAAATTTGGTTTTTAATTTCTGTCAGTCCACTGTTGTTGGATGCTACATCAAATTTGGTAACATCTGCAGAGCTATATAGGTACAATTAGAAATGGGCTTGTCGAATATTTATGGTCATTTGACAATTCCAAATGTTGTAGAATTAAACAGTCCTGACTAAAAAGAGTTTCATTTACTGTATCAAATTACTCGCTTAAAGGCATTGAAGACTCGCCCCAAACCGCGTGCCGTGCTCTGAAAAAGTTAACTTTCCGTTGCTTGCATGTGAAGATTTCTTCTTTTCGCTACAAAATGCAGACAGTAATGAAACGTGATACCTTATTATCTTTTATCTAGACCTGAGATGTCCATCGCTGCTTTGTGCACTGTGTTGTGGGTATTGACCGTAGCTGTATGAATTGACTGTACACTAGTGTCTAATTACCGACGGGAGCAAGCTGTGTGTGTATTTGTTGGGATCGATGGTGGTGTCTAACAATTCTGTTACACCTCATTCGAAACTAGGTCAGATTACCGGCATGAGATGTTTCTTTGTGCGCGAGTCTTCACACCCTTTAATACTGTACTGTACAGATACACATTTACACATGCAGCCACACAAACAAATATAATGCATAGCCCTACTCAGTGTTGTCAAGTAGGTATCATCTTGTCTGTATTAAAAGCAAACCATGTATGATTGTGATACATGGTATGGATATCCACTTTTAGTGAGTACAAGAACCTATTGTTTTATGTGGAGATCAAAGGTCATTTGCGGTCAATAAGGATGAAAGTATTAAAGCTATCCATAACTCCAGTGTAAGTAAAGTTTGAATGAACTTGAATGTACTGTATGATGTAGTGTTGACCAGTAGGTCTACACAATACAGTAGTGCATTGCCAAGGGCGTTGTGGTCAGCCGAGAACTTTGTGGTCAAGTGATTAGGGCAGTGGACATGTGATCTAAGGTTTGCAGGTGCGAGTCCTGGCCAGATCATTACGTTGTGTCAATCGGGCTAGGCACTTTATCTCCATTGCCTCTCTTCACCCAGGTGTATAAATGGGACCTGTGAGATAAACTGTCAATTGGGCGCTGTTTAGCTGCTGCCATGAGGAGGGATTGTCTCTATGTTTGACAGGTTATCATTGACCAGGATAATATTGTTATGCGCCTTGAGCACCGTCTTTTCAGTGGATAGGTCTGTGCTTCATAATACCTCAATATTATTAATATTATTGCTGTCAAAAGTGGTGAAAACATGAAAATTATGTGTACTTGTTTTATATTATAAAAGCTACAGTAAATATATTACTGAAGAAAATATAGCAATGAATCACTGAACATTGTTTGTCAACTTTCCAGGTAAAGCAACAAGTAACGTTGGTTTTTTCTTTGTTTTTGTCCAGGACATAACTGCAAATTTGATATACTGTACTCTGCATGGCAATCAATCAATCTGATAGTGCTGTCAGAGGTGAACTTAAAGTCAATATTTGTTATAAGGTTCATATGCTGGGCATGATAGAAAATCCATGAAGGAAATCACTGGTAATTTATGCATGGTATAAATTGTAGCTGTTAGTGTGCTTGAGACCAAGAGCATTTTTTATTGCATTTGTAAACTGAAGGAAGGTTCAGGTACCTTAAAGTGGCAGAGTAAATGTTAACAGTATTATAAACTGTAGATTCAATGTGAACAATTTCATTTTTGTAAATTCGTCATGTTTTATTCATTTTGGCAACCTCTCACTGTTTGAGCTCATAATTTGATGGTTCTGGTGATATTTCTGTCAACTTAATACCTACCAGATCATGTTTGTTGGTAGACAATGAATAATGTCTTCCTTTTAGCACAGGAGTTCTCAATAGGCCACTTGCAGGCCAAATCCGGCCCTACAAATAAAAAATCAGCCCACAATCTTGTACTAGTTGGGTATAGGCTTGAGCAGCCTACCAGCCTTTCCTACAATTGGCTCTTGCTCAGTCTAGGTACAGTGAGAGATTTGTCCTCCATGGCCATTTGGTACAAAATAATATAGAACCCTTTTCTTAAGCTCCCTCTCTGTGTGGTTTATGATTATTCATTAAAATGATTATTCATTGTGTATGTTTTGTCCAGATCCTTTAATGACTATTCATTTAATGATTATTCATTGTGTACATTTTGTCCAAACTCTGTAATACAAAGGAACTGTATAACAAATTAATTATAACAATTACACCATTAAGACATTACAGTTGTTATTAGAGTACATACAGTAACAAGAAACAAAACATTGCAAGTGATGTACCGTAACAAAAACAATCTAAATCAAAGGATTTCAACTATATCCGGGCATGATTAATAATGGTTAGTCAATTAATCATATGAAAATAATTACTCAACACTTAATTCCATAATGTTTCATTTCTTTCTTGTCCTTTTTATTCTTCTTTGCTATTATTTTTGTTTATATTCAACTTCCAAAGGCTTGAGTATGGATGTTTACACAATGAGGTTATGTAGCAGTGATACACATAATTACAGTTCTACTTAATTAACAAGAAACAGTACATTATAAGTAACAAAAACAAACAATCAATTTTACCTAAAATGAAACAATAATATTAATTCATTATGGCAAAAGGATATCATCTGTATTCAGGTATGATTAATTACGGTTTATAGCCAATTAATCGTATTAAAATAATTTCTCAACATTTAATTCCATAATGTTTCATTTCATTCTTTTCCCTTTTTCTTTGCTATTAGTTTTGTTTTAATTCTTGTCCTTGTTTATCTTAAGTATTATTTTTCATTTTCTTTTCATCTTTCAAAGGCTTGAGTATGGATGCTTACACAATGAGGTTATGTACAGTAGCAGTGATACACATAATTACAGTTTCTACTTATTTTCTCAACACTTAATTCCATAATGTTTCATTTCTTTCTTGTCCTTGTTTATCTTTGCTATTATTTTTGTTTATATTCAACTTTCAAAGGCTTGAGTAAGGATGTTTACACAATGAGGTTATATGTAGCAGTGATACACATAATTACAGTTCTACTTATTTAACAAGAAACAGTACATTATGAGTAACAAAAGCAAACAATCAAGTTCACCTAAAAACGAAACAATAATATTAATTCATTACGGCAAAAGGATTTCATCTGTATACAAGTACAGTATGATTAATTAAGGTTCATAGTCAATTAACTGTATGGAAATATTTTCTCAACACTTAATTCCAAAATGTTTTTTTTTCTTTGTTGTCTTGTTTATCTTTGCTATTATATCCATTTTCTTTTCATGTTTCAAAGTCTTGAGTATGGATGTTTACACAATAAGGTTATGAAGCAGTGATACACATTGTAATTATTAAGTACTGTACAGTTTCAACTGATTTAACAAGAAAAAGTACATTATAAGTAACAAAAACGACCAATTAATTTCACTTAAAAACGAAACAATAATATTAATTCATTACTGCCAAAAGATATCATCTGTATTCAAGTATGATTAATTATGGTTAGTCAATTAATCATATGAAAATATTTTCTCAACACTAAATTCCACAACGTTTTCATTTCTTTCCCTTCTTTTTGTTTATCTTTGCTATTATTTCCTTTTCATCTTTCAAAGGCTTGAGTATGGATGTTTACACAATGAGGTTACACAGCTCCACGTTCCAATTCATGCTCATATGTGCAGGTGTTCTAGTCGTCATCATTATCATCAGGCAAATGGCATCGCCCCTTCAATACGAGCCCCCGCCCAAGGAGGAACCAATTACGCCCAACCCGTACCTCCATGAAAAACCATGGCAGACAGAGCCAGAAGGTAAGTTACAGTATATCTCCTTAAACTACAATATTGTTCTCGTGTCCAATATAGTTTAAAAAATGGATTTTTAGGTGTTAAGAATCTTCACAGTTTGTGAATCCCAGATTTGGTGTTGGTACTACAGTACTGTATGTACAGCAGAGTGGTAACAAATCAAGAAAAAT
>JAIPMN010007404.1:0-12835 GCA_020650975.1 Apostichopus californicus
TTACCCCTCTATCCTTCTCACTCCCCCTTCTCCCCCTCTACTCCTTCCCTCCCCTTCTGCCCTTCTATATATCCTTTCCCTCTCTCCCTCCCAAGTCAAAGAAAGGAAGTCAGTCATTGCCACTGGAATATTCAAGGCCGGGTCAAACAGGATGCTGATGGTACTTTAGCGTCACTCCAGTCGGACAGCAATCTGTTTGCAATGTCCCTCTCCGTCTGAGCTCTCTTTTCCTTTCCCCTTACCCCTTTCCCCTTTCCCCTCCCCCTCTTCTCCCACTACTCCTCTTCTCCCCTCCCAAGTCAAAGAAAAGAAGTCATTGTTGTTAACTCGTGTACTTGTTGATATTGATAAATCCAAAAAGAACAGAAGAGATGGCAAACAATAACAATAAATGTCGCTACTATAGACTCTGTTTATTGAATGATAATGTGATCTCTGCAGTGACTCTGCCATCTAGCTCAGTGCACACATAATTGTTTCCAGCATTACCATATATATACATGTTATCAAGCTGGGGGGGGGGGGGTCAAATAGGTCAAGGTATATCAATAACTGAGGAATGTGATAGTTGTAAAATGCAGGTAAGTGCAATATGTTACAATTGTCACTGGAATATTTTCATTCAAGGGCCAGTGTTAAACGTAGGCCACTGAGGGCAATCCCGGCATCATGCAGCCTGGTTGCATAGAATATAATCTGCAGCTTCAGTATTTTTAGTCTCCTGTACTGTATGTGTGCCGCGGTCATCTTTATGATTTTGATATCAATTGATTCAGCCTGGCCACAAGGAATTTGCTGCTGCTGTTACAACTTCTGGTTTGGACCCAGTTACCTAATCCCACTCCACTGTTATAATAACTACCGTAATGCGCTGAAGAAAGTCTGTTCCACATCTGGTGGAAGAAAATGTGTGAGGGCAGACTGTGAATTTGTTGACACAGTATATCGGATAAATTATTCATCTCGCTGTCAGATCCACAGACTACCAATAACAACTTGTTCCACTCCATCTCCAATCGTTAGTACTTAATAACATATGCAACTTCCCCGGTTACCTAACCTACTGCATTAGCCTAGTCTTACCAGTTCCTCCCCTTCCCCCCCCTCCTCATCCCTACCCTGGCCCTACTTTCACATCCTGACCTCCACCCACTTTCTTCTCCTCTCGTCTCCGCAAAGCCCAAGGTTTGTAAAAAGGAGACAAAATGGGAAATGGCACTTAAGTTTGCACCGAATTAAAGCAGCATTTTGCGCTTGGTCGCCGTTTTCCACTTTTTTGACAAGTCCAAGTTTTTTACATATATCAATGACAAAACAGCAAACTAAGATATTAGCCAAGTTTTTTCCCTGCCACAAGCGTTAATTGCCGAGTACTTAAGGACATTTGCAGATAATGAGAAAGTGTCCACCGACAAATTACACATTTCATATTGATCGCATACAGTTCCCCCAACCCAATTCAATCAGAGATGCAGGTTTAGTAATGAGCCGTTGCTATGAATGGATTCAAAACGTCGAGTTGGTAACTTTGTACAACCAGCGAGCTGGTACTCTAACAGCTCCCTGGTACAACTGTCAATCTACACAAATCAAGCATGGTGTTGTATTATGTATTGATCAATGATGTTCATAGCTTTTAAATATTCATATTATGGGCGAGGTTTATTTGGATCCCAACGGACAATATCTTCGAGAAAAACAAAGTTGAAAGTTGTACATTTTCCGACTTTTATGCCACCATTTGAAGTAATATTTGAATAGATAAGCTAGTTATGTATGTCGTTATGGCATTGAGGAATCAGTGAGGTTGAGGAAAACCATAGAAAAGGACGCAAAATGCTGCTTTAACACTGATCCCCTTGTTTTGCTTCCAGCTAATGGAACAGAGACCCTGGCTTTCCCACAACCGGACGGATCGTTCAAACTCCACGGCTATAAATGGTTCTCGTCAGCCACAGACTCGGACGTGACGCTAACATTGGCCAGAATCGTCGATCCAAGTGGTCACTATGTCCAGGTAAGACTTGGCACACAGATGAGAAGAATCCATGAGTTTGATATGTTGAATGAAGTTTCCTTTTTTTTTATCTAAATTAAATTACAAAATGGGGGCAGGGATGTATCTCAAACTCCTCTCTCTCTCTCTATGCCTCTTTTCACGATCAGGGAACCAAAGGAATATCAATGTTTTTCGTGGAAGTGAGAAAACCGGACGGTTCTCTGAACGGGATCGAGCTTCAGAAGCTGAAGGACAAGTTGGGAACTCGACAGGTTCCGACGGCCGAGTTACTCCTGGACGGTGCTGATGCTATATTGGTAAAATGAAAACATAACTCTGTTGTAATGGGGAGAGTCGATCATATGCCATATTTAAGCTGGATGTTGGTAAAATAATGATACTAAATACTATAGTCAAATTTCTTCTCACAAAGAGCTGAAGCCAGATACATCCAGCCACAAACCTAAAACATTCAAACAGCGCATTGGTGATTCCAAAACCTAGCTCCATCCGGTAGAAAATGCAACACGATACGTTTTAGGGCTCAAAGGTGGCATTAAAAGCAGATGAAAGATTGGTTGTACAGGAAGTGCAAGATTTCAATCAAGCTTTAAAGAAAGGATTTCTGTGTTCTTGTGATATATCATAGCTACAGTACAGTGCTATGTACAGTAATGTAAATGGAACATAACATACTGTACTACAGCTATGCTAAGGTCCTATGTACAGTAATGTTAATGGAACATAACTTACTGTACTTCAGCTATGCTAAGGTGCTATGTACATTATGTAAATGGAACATAACTTACTGTACTTCAGCTATGCTAAGGTGCTCTGCACAGTAATGTTAATGGGAACATAACTTACTGTACTTCAGCTATGCTAAGGTGCTATGTACAGTAATGTAAATGGAACATAACTTACTGTACTAAGATAAGATAAGATAAACTTTATTAAACCCCACAAAGGGTAATTGAATGCTCGTATAAAACAAGTATATATAACATCTAAAAAGATAAGAGATTACAAAGTATGAATACATGTGTACATATACAACAGGAGGAACGATCAAAAATCCGAAACAATACATTGCACTGTGAGAAGAGGACGAAAACAATAACGAAAATACCAACAGGGCAAGCATTAATGTCTAAGAAGTAGGTTGTGTCGTTTCATGCATTGTGGAATGAAGGAAGAGGGGTGTCTGTTAGTTCTAGCCAACGGCAGCCTCATCCTACCACTTCTAGGGATGATCGCTCTATCCAGTAACTCGCGGACTGGGTGGTCTTCATCAAGAAGGATCTTTTCCAACTTAACCCCCAGTTGGTGTTGGTAGGACGAGGCCAAGGTTGGCTGACTATCCCCAATGATACTACAGCTATGCTAAGGTGCTCTGCACAGTAATGTTAATGGAACATAACTTACTGTACTTCCGCTATGCTAAATGTACAAATGCAACTACATTTGTACATTTTTGCAGAATAAAAAAGAAGCATGTTCGTGATTTCATGACAATTAAATTCTACCAGTTGAGACAATTTATTCCAATGCTAATATCATCACTCTATTCATCAACTCTCATATGATGCTTTGAGCGACTCGTATTGACAGTATGAACAGTTCCCAATGTTTATCTATTTAGAAACATGATATTTGTACTGTTTATACTCTCAGTACCAGTGCTTTGAAGCAAGACATGATAGAACAGTTTATATAAAAAATAAAAACCCAGCTCCGATGTCAAATTTGGCTTTATATTAAATTCAAATGTGTGATGCATTATGTTTTTTCTATAGTGTAATCTTAACCAATTTCCCTTGCAGCAGCATTTATTTGATTATTCAGAATGTGTGCATATTAACACGACGAGTATTATTATCGTGTCATGCAGGCTTCAGAGGAGGGCAGGGGAGTCCGGGCCATTACCCCTATGCTCACCATTACACGGTTGCACAATTCTCTGAGTGCTGCAAGTGCGATGAGAAAGTAAGTTTTAATTTAATAGTACGTATTGGGAGAGGGGTTTGTGAGAAAGAGATTGGGCAGGGGAGGGGGGGGTGGGTGTGTTGTTTGTGTGTGATATTATTTATATAATAAAGACTGGTTGGATATGTTATCAGGATAATCTAGGATTAGGATCATAATGAATCTCAGAAGATATTTCATTTTTGTCAACAACTTGTCATATTCTTAGTGCAATTGGAGCTTTTGACTTTCAGAATGCAAACATATATATAATAATAATAAATACCATATATTAAAGTGCTGTTATCATGAAATAAAACATGCTCAAGAGCACTGTACAAATGAACCAATACCTGGAATATAAAATTACCAAACTTAAGAAACCTAAAAGTAATAACAACAGCAATAAAAGTAAAAAATGATATAAGACAGGGATATAAGACACAATAAAGAACATAAAAATATAAATATATATAAAAATGGGCACAGTAATGTGAATAAAACAACGAATAAGATTAATGCCCATACTCAAGGCTAAAAAGATAAGTTTTCAAATGCTTCTTAAAAGTGTCGATAGATGTGATATTTCTCAAGTGATGAGGAGGAGAATTCCAGAGTTTAGGACCTGCTGCACTGAACGAATAATCTCCATATGTGACTTTGTTAGTACGAGGAATGATTAGAGAAAGATGACTTTGGGACCGTAATGCCCTAGCTGGAGTGTAGCTAACATGTACATAACCTAACAACCTAGAGAAACAGAACCTGAATTGCTCACCTGGATTGTTGAGAGTTTACACATTTATCCTCTTTGAATCTCCATTTTACTATCTTTAGTAGGTTGCTGGGCATTTAGGATAAAAGTTCATAGATAATGGAAACCACTGTTCAGTCTTAATATTTATCTTTCCTCAAATACTATATCGTGTAAAAAATTTCGGAAGATAACATGCACTTGTTGTTCTTTAAGTTTCTGTCGAATTGTCAACACCTCCTCTGTAAATAATGTCGTTCCGTGTGTAGACCACATGACAGTCTGCTATCGTGTCTTTCGTCCCAATAGGATTCTCCAGATGGCTAGAGACTACAGCCTGAGGAGGAAAGCTTTCGGCAAAGCCATCATCGATCACCCGCTGCACGTGCAAACCCTTCACCGGATGGAGGTTAGACCCAGCTGGCGTTCATCTACGATCTTCTTTAGCAAATGAAAGATTGGTTTATTAACATCACATTCTCAACATATTGAGTTTATCCCCTCGTTTTGAAATCTTCCTGATACATAGACATATATATGAGAGGATTTGGTGTTGGTTAGGGTTGGGTGTGGGGTGTGTGAAAGGGTAACGATTAACTTTCGGAATGAAGGCTGCATATATATATATATATATATGCAGATTTCATATCTTTCTCCTAATTCCTGTCCTAGACAAGTTTCTAATTATACATGAGGGTGAAGGGTAGACGGCCAATTTCATGGTTCCATATGGACTCTCTGGTGTTTGGTAACAAAATGAGTGTCGACTGTTTAACATACAAATTTTTCTTTTATCTTTTGTTGGGCTATGACACTCCAACATTAAAGTTCAGCCTAAATTCATCTTTTACAGAGCTGTGTTTCTCATTGGATCTAACTTTGCATAGTTCTGTACTACACACACATCATTGTCAACCATTTTCTCTAACTGCGTTTATTTCATGGTCAGGTCGATACTAGAGGAGCCCAGCTGTTTGTTCTGGATGCTGCCAGGTTACTAGGTCTGGAAGAAACTAACCAAGCTACAGAGGAAGAATCTCTCCTCCTGAGAATTGTCACGCCCCTCTTGAAACTGTACACGGCTAAAATGGTGAGTCCGAGTATAACTGATACACAGCAGAAACATCCGTTAATGTTAAGATTAACATCGAACCTGAGGAGAGTAGGGTGGTAAGGTTGGGGGTGGGGGTGGGGGGGGTCAGGCGTGCTACCGACTTGGGGCAATGAGAGGGCCCGGGTGAAATATTGGATAACAAAGAATGTAGTCTGGTTTTCATAACATACTTAAGGGAAACTGAAGACTGCAGAATAGTTGTGTCTGGTGGCATAATTGGCCGCTGGGTCTGACCTGGCTCTCAGCGCCACTGCCTAGAAGAATACTGATGTGAAGCCACAATAAAGCCAGTTGCACGGGCTTTAACTCTAGTTATATAGAACGGTGTGATGTGTTTAGTGTTGAATTGGTTTGGAAGAAGACTGACAAAGAAATGGGAATTAATTAGTAAACACAAAGTTAGCAAGATATGACAAAATTGTGGTCAGCTCCAATAATCCCTTCACTTTTTGATTCATTTTGCCAAAGGCAGAAGGAGTTTGTGATGGTGATGGCTTGTCTGTGGGTGTACTTGGCTTGTTAGAAATATAAAACGTATATGGCAAGGATTTCAGGTTGAACTAAAGACAGCTAAAAAAATAGTCAGTAATAAGACTAGCAGACACTTCATCACTCAGATAGCCTTTAATGTTACAGAATAGCGTATATATATACAATAGGGTAAATGTGTTACTGTGTGATTTCATGATTGTGTCTAACCTGCAATCATATGACCACTGCTTAAAGGGTGTGAAGTCTCGCGCAAAAAGAAACGTCTAATGGTAATCTGACCTAGTTTCGAATGAGGTGTAACAGAAGTGTTAGACACCACCATCGATCCCAGAAAATACACACACAGCTTGCTACCGTCGGTAATCAGACACTAGTGTACATGTTCAGCTGCGGTCAATACCCACAGCACAGTGTATAAACGATACAGGGATGGACATCTCAGGTCCAGCTAAAGATAACAAGGTATCACGTTTCATTACTGTCTGCATTTTGTAGCGACACGAACAAAACGTCACTTGCAAGCAACAGAAAGTTAACTTTTTCAGATGGCCGCACGGGGTTTGGGGCGAGTCTTCAATGCCTTTAAAATACCATAGAGTAAAGCATCAGGTGAAAAAAGTTATAATAATCGTTCCAGTTTTGTGAAACGCTAGACCGTGGTAAAAAGTCATCAATAACTCCTAGAAATGAAAACTTATTTAAACCAATCTGAAGAGATCAGAAGACTGTTTTTGGTTGCTGCTGTAAATGATTCGATTTGACCCGGTGACCTCTGGATTCTGATTCCTGCACTCTGCTCATCTGAGGGTTGGATGAGTCATTGGTATTTAATGCATTGGACTTGGTAAATCCGGAGGTCACCTGGTTCTAATCCTGCTCTTTGCCTTATTGGGTCCTGGCTTTATACAAAACTCTTTATTGTTTACTCCTCTCATCCTTGGAATGGCCTGCCCAAGAGGGAAAATACATCTTTTTCTCCAAAGATACTTGTCTATTCTATAGTTTATATTTGGGAAAGTTTGAAGAGATGAAAAAGCTCATTCTTTTTTTCTCTCTGTTGGTTTCCGTTTCAGGCCATTGCGACAATCTCTGAGGGTTTGGAGTGCTTTGGTGGTCAAGGATACATTGAAGACACCGGTCTTCCAGGAATGCTCCGAGATGCACAGGTATGCACCCCACCCCATGGACACCACCCCCCCACCCTTTCCTGTCACCTTTTAGTGTGCATGTTAATCATTGTTAGCTCGTAGAAAACATTGGTTCAAAAATATAGTTTTGGTCAATTGTTTAGAAAGGCGAACAAATATTCCCACTGGTGAAGGGTGTACTCTTTTGTTTTCTTGAAAAAGTCCACCAACACTCTCCTCCCCCACCCCCCCCCCGCAAAAATAAAAATAAAAATATTTTGCTTTGAGCATATGTAGTCGAAATCATGTAGTAGCCTCTTGTGAAGGCTGAAAAATTTGAACATACCAATTATGCATGCTAATACGTAAAGCAGGTTAGCATGGGAAAGTGACTAGGAGATTATAAAATTAATTTTGAAAGGGGAATTCAAAGAAAGGAAGAAATAATATTGGCTTGAATCAAAGTTGATATTAGTCATTAAAAGACCAAATGCTGTTTCTTGATTTAATTCCATTGAAACGATTGATTTTATCTCTGCATGTCCTGGGCATCCAGGGATGCATATTAACAATGGTCGTAAATCTTAAGTAGAAGTTTTCCGCAAGCCCCAGTTAAAGCATGTCAAACCGGAAACATACGCTTGGGTGCTTTATGTTTCAATAAACTCAGAAGATTACTGGAATGGGAATACATCTTTATGGCTGTAACTTTGCTAGCAGAACTTTGCAAGTTTTCTACAATACCTTCAAAACCAGGAAAAAGTTCACAAAATAACTGGATTACTTTCTTCCAAAATGGTGGAATTTATTTCTGCAGGTCCTGAGCATCTGGGAAGGCACTACTAACATTCTTTCTCTGGATGTTCTTCGCTCTGTCATCAAGACTAACGGCCAAACTCTTCAGGTTTTCTTCAACTCTTTGGAGTCGAGACTTGAAGCGGCTTCTCAGTCGAACGTTGTGGAATTGAAGGAAGCCTCTAAGAGACTGCAGGGATCCAGCAACGACCTGAAGGAACTTTTAAAGGATGCATTGAATGAGGGTCCGACGTTCATGGAGTTAGCAGGGAGAGATTTAGCATACAGTTTGTCAAGACTCTATATTGGATCCCTTCTGGTGGAACATGCATCCTGGACGGAAGCAACTCAGGGAGATGCTTTTGTGGCTCAAAGGTAGAATCGAAACTTTATAGTCTGTTTTATTTCATTTATGTTACATAAATTGTATGAGATATTCATAGGTAGCTGTAATTCAGTGAGGTGCTGTTCTTGTCTCAAGGGTAAAACTCAACTGGAATCGATGACTGTTTTAATGTTGTTACATTATATTGGATACCCTCTGGTAGAGCAGTGTTGTAAAAAGTCAAGTCCCTGACTAAGAAACAATTTGCGTTTTCTGGTGACTTGACTTGAGTTTGAATCTGAATCTGACTCCGAATCCAAAATAACTTGTCTCGAGTCAACGACTCAAATGACTTCATTTGACTTGAGTCAGAGCAGAGAACTCAAGTCAGAGCAGAGAACTCGAGTCAGAGCAGAGGTCCCGAGTCGATGGATGAAGGGGGTCAAAACAATGAGGTTATTCAGTACGACTACATGCAGTACTCGACACTGAAAGTTTGTATTACATGAGTGTTCCAAACAAGAGTAAAACACAATCAAAGCTTTGGGTGCAAGTTTATTCGTATTCTCTAACTGTTCTAAATGGAGGGAGGTGATGATACTATTGGTACTGATTTATGGCACAGGGATGGATTTAGTAAACATTATGCCTGTCAAAATTGTAAGCTAGTCTTTGAAATGTAATTAATGCTTACTCATGCACACATCAACATAAATATTTAACTGGAAGAAAGTTGTCAAATTAGAAATTAAGTTCTGACACTCCATTAAAGGTGGTGAGTGGGGTGGTGGTGGGGGGGGGATGATTTGCCATCATTGTACTACAATATCAGTATGTAGTCGATTGCACGTTATCCTCGTTAACTTGTTTGATTTAAACTACCGACTGGACAAAAATGGGGTACGCTTCTCTTGTTTTGTACTTAGCTAGGTTCTTGTGTTGACTTGAAATCTTTGTGACTTAAATTTGCACTTGGCTAGGTTTGTGTGTTGACTTGAATTGAAAATGTTGCGACTTTTCAGTTGCCTTAACTTGGCCTAATTAATATGACTTAATTAATGACTTATATCAACTTGTAACTTTGGTCACAGTTGGGGTAACTTGAGACTAGACCAAACGGGGATGTATTTCAAGGTGCTGCTATTAATTATTACGTATACTGTGGAAGGAAGCAAGGAGATGCTGTACTAAAATGAAATATAAATGTATCTAGAGAGATGAAAACATGTTCATTTATTCCTTTTTCCACACATTTTGGCTACGATGCTGATAACATTTCATCCATTCACCATTTTAATACGAATGAGAAATACGCTTAAACTGTTCCCTTTCTCAACCTAGGATATTTCTTTTTCTTCCCATTTTCGTTTTTTGCATCAGGTGGTGTGAGCAGGATCTGTGTCCTGTGGTGACCAACTTCAACAACGGTCATTACAGCCAAACTGGACAGTTACAGAACAGGACCACGGTAATGGAAGGATACCCACAATAAATGCTGCCCTACTGAAGATGTATTCATAACTCAGTCAACTTTGCAATGGTTTTACGTCAGCTGAATTTAATAGCTTTATATTTGAGATAATTGTTTAATTTATGATTTATGACAAAATTAGAAGGATAATATATGTACTTGGATTTCTACATGTAGTGAACTGAAGTTTAAGGTGACTGTATATTTATATATTATAACAAAGCAGCTGTGAACACCATCAATGCTCATTTAATTAATGAAATCCATAGATGGTGTAATGATGATATATGTACATGGATTTCTACATGTAGTCAACTGGAATTTAAGGTGACTGTATGTTTATATATTATAAAAAGCAGCTGTGAACACCATCAATGCACATTTAATTAATGAAATCCAGAGATAGTGTAATGATGATATATGTACATGGATTTCTACATGTAGTCAACTGAAATTTAAGATGACTGTATATTTATATACTATAAAAAGCAGCTGTGAACACCATAAATGCTCATTTTAATTAATGAAATCCATAGATGGTGTAATGATGATATATGTACTTGGATTTCTACATGTAGTCAACTGAAATTTAAGGTGACTGTATATTTATATATTATTAAAAGCAGCTGTGAAAACCATCAATACACATTTTAGTGAATAATGATGATATATGTACATGGATTTCTACATGTAGTCAACTGAAGTTTAAGGTGACTGTATATTTATATATTATGAAAAGCAGCTGTGAACACCATCAATGCACATTTAATGAACGAAATCCAGAGATGGTTTAATGATGATATATGTACATGGATTTCTACATGTAGTCAACTGAAATTTAAGGTGACTGTATATTTATATGTTATAAAAAGCAGCTGTGAACACCATCAATGCACGATTTAAATCTAGAGATGGTGTAACGATAAATATATATGTACATGGATTTCTACATGAAGTCAACTGAAATTTAAGGTAACTGTATATTTATATGTTATAAAAAGCAGCTGTGAACACCATCAATGCACGATTTAAATCCAGAGATGGTGTAACGATAAATATATATGTACATGGATTTCTACATGAAGTCAACTGAAATTTAAGGTGACTATATTTATATGTTATAAAAAGCAGCTGTGAACACCATCAATGCACATTTTAACAAAGAAAATCCAGTGATGGTGTCGTCCATTCTAGACGTTTCGTATATCAAATCTTCTTCAAAATACTACTACTGATGATCATAATAATCAGCAGTTACTTTGACAACGCTTAAGGACCACAAATGTGGGAGAAACCTGCAAGGGCTTATGGATTACGACTTACACGTCGGGTGGCTTCCGATTCAAAATTTTAACTCAAATTTGGAATCTTTTCAAATTTGTTTGTCTGATTCATGTAAAGGTTTAATATTCATTGCTGTCAGAATCAAATTCTTCAAACAGAATAAGCTGCATGGGAGATAACTTGCTATTATTGAGAGGTGACAACCGGACACCTGAATAAAACCTTAGTATGGTCAACAGTATCATTAAAAGTTGATTAATTCTCAGGTTTGCCCTTTCAACGTCTTACAGACAAGTAAAAGGGACTGTGGTCATTGTTTGCAGTAAGTGTCTGCCATTCTTTTGATGTGATTAAACAAGAAATTGTTTGCCATCATTAAGGGCAACAAAAAATAAATTTCTTTCTTTAGATTGCGACAGCTTTTTCTCCGTTAAACCCACCCGGTCAGAGTGCATTTAGAATAAGGAACATCGAATCTATTTTGGAAGTTTGTTTTTTCCAAAATTCAACAACAAACAGGTATTGAGACTTTTAAAGTGACCCATGACTATGAAGTTGTAAATGAAAGATACTTTGTCAAGAATATGTTCATTTTTCAGATGTTGTCAGAATAAAGGACACAAAATCTAGTGTTACACCGAAGTCAAATAGTTTGAAAAGTTGATTGCAACCAATACCTTGGAGTTCTTGTGAGGTTTGAACTTCAAATCATTTCTCAGCTTATCAATGTATATAAAATATATGTAAATATATATTATTTGAAATAGAATTGAATTTAAAACAGGGTTATTGTTAATATTTTTGATTTTTCTTGTAAAAGGGACAGTATCACCTTTTGTTTTGCAATTTTTCTTCAAATCTAGAAAATGCATTTTTTGGATAATTATATATTATAATTACTATACCCCTCATGCACTTGTGAAAGTCAAAATCATGTGTCTTGTGCAATGGTATTGTAATGAACCATGAATTTGAGTCACCAATGTTGATTTGTGAGGTTCTTTTCAAAGACGAGACTGACCATTGACTTGGGTAACTTTTTGTGGTCTGGAGTGTTGAATGATTAAACAGACTGGAGTTATCACGCTCAAGTAATCTAGATAGATTGAGAATCATATGTGTTATTGGACAAATTAACAAGATTTAGTATCACTTTGGTATTACAATCACAAACAATATTAAAAACATTACATAAATAGTCAAATACAACAAATGTCTGTTTCTCATTTATTTTCAAAGATTTTATATAAAATATTTGTAATATGAAATTATCGTTTCCATAGTTATAAATTATGAATTACAATTTCAGTTTGAGAATTTAAACATCTACACGCACAATAAACTTGCTGGCAATTACTGACCGACCTTTTCATATAATGAGTGATATATAAACTTCTGACCAGACTTCAATATACATAATAGGCTAGCAACTTGGCCTGACGTTTCGATCCTAGCAGGATCTTCTTCAAAGGCTAAATGACACTTGTCATTTAGCCTTTGAAGAAGATC
>JAIPMN010007405.1:1487-11925 GCA_020650975.1 Apostichopus californicus
CTGTCCCTCCCTTCCCTCCCCTTCCCTCCCCTCCCCTCCCTCCCCCCTCCCTCCCTCTGCTCACTTTTAAAATGGCTAAAATAGGTGTCTCCACCAAATAACGGCGCCCTTAGTTAGTAGAGTGTAGAGTTTGTGATCCTCTGGTCACCAGTTCCAATCCTGTTCTATCCAAAATTGTCTTGAGACTTTTTCATTTTTTGGTAGACTCTGATTTAGCAGGGACAAGTGGGCTGATATCAGATGCCAACCTAACACACAACATATATACAGTCAATGCGTGACAAAATGGTATCAGATCGATATCAGTAACATTCACCAGTTAATATATCAAGTTAATTCATGTCAATATGTTAATTAATATGTCAATATATTAATCAATATGGAAATATGTTCACAAATATGCAAATATGAACATTAAAATGTAAATATGTCGACTTACTAATTTGTTGGATTGTTTTTATGTTTGCCATTGACGCTCAAGCTTGAAATATTGCGACAATAAATTAGAGGGCGGCATTTACTTAACCAGGCATTGCGAGGTTCTCATGTTTAGCTCAGCTGAAAGCTTTCAGCTGAGCTATATAGTAATCGTGCGATCTGCCACAGTGTTTGAATGTCTGCCATTTCGTCATATTTCATTCGATTTAGCTCAAATTTCGTTAGTGGTTGTACATGAGGTGTACATGAGGTGTACATGAGGTGTACATGAGCAGTACATGAGGTGTACATGAGGTGTACATGAGGTGTACATGAGGTGTAAATGAGGTGTAAATGAGTGCCATTTTGTGAAAGGTCAAAATTCATCAAGGGTCAACTAAGACTCAACAGTATCTGCAGCACCAGGCGCGGATCCAGGGGGGTCCAGGGGGTCCGGACCCCCCTGCTCTTTGCCAAAAAAAAGGGGGGGAAAAAGAGAAAAACAAGAAGAAAAAAAAAGAGAAAAAAAAAGAGAGAGAGAAAAAAATAATTAAATTAAACGCCAATTTTAAACATGTAGGACGTCAGAAGGGCGGTTATCCTTACAAGTCAGCCAGGTGTGTCTTTTCCGTCAAATAAACTATAGTGTGCACGCGTGCTACACGTGCCAATAATGCCTAAAAATCTCAAAATTCTGCGGTGAGAAGGCATAAAACTGTTCTCCGATCAACAATGGGCGAGGAAAGTCTCACAGCTCTTGTTCTCATGAACACGTATTATAACACTCCTGTCGACACTGACGAAGTGGTCCGAAAGTTCATTGAGAAACATCCACGGCGTTTGTTCTCTCCAATCTACCATGAATAGATCATCAATAAAACTAGCTAACTCGTACTGATGCAGATACATTTCAAGTGAGCCTTTGTAGGTGCTTTGCATGGCTAAATTGAAGGGGGTTCCCTGTTGTACTTAAATATCCAAGAATTTCACAATGGATAGAGGGAAACCCACTCCCCTTAGACCCTAGGATCACTGGAGGCCAAACCCCTCACCCTTCCAGAATCCTGGATCCGGCCCTGCATCAAACAGTGGTGACGGAACGGGAGGGGGATTGGGGGATTGCTAAAGGCATTATGATTTTTGTATCATCTCAACTCATCTGATATGTATTACCATATTTCATAGATTGTTTTTTTCTCACCAATTGAGAAATTGCAGACATGAGATCCATATTTTCAGGCTAGGTACATGCAGCTTAGAATACTCGGGAAGTGCCGTTTCCGGCCATCTGGGGGGTTTGTAAAGCCAAAAATTTTCTGGTACGCTCCGCGCCAACCGATGGTGGCGCTCCGCTTAGATAGTCTTACGTTCAGGCGCGGCTCGACCAGTCAGACCCCCCCCCCCCTGTCACAAATCCTGCATCCGCCCCTGAGAACTCATATAAATAAAACATTTTTCAAAGATACCTTACAATCATAACATTCGCTATTACCATGTAACGATGACACCATCCATCAAACATCAAAATTGTTTTACATCAGTGGTTTAAAGATACTACAAAGGCAAGTAATTATAAACTTTTGAATTTCAAATATATTTCAAACTGTTATCATTGTTTATGTCCATAAAAATAAAAAGTCATTTTTCTTTATGTCCCTTTTGTTTTTTCTTTGGCAATCAAATCTTTACAACTTTCTAACATTGTAACAAGAGGCAAGGAAGAGGAGGTGGGATGAAAGAACATGACACCGTTGAGCAGCCTATGTCTTATATTTTTTGTCGCACAAACAGATGGAGAAATTATTCAGAGCTATTGCCAATCGAAACCAAATTCTCAAATAGAAGCTTAGCTGAGCTTCTGCAGCGTTGCTGCTATTGTTAAGCAACAGTTGCATTTCCATCGAAACTCCACATTTTGAATTGCACTTAACACATATCTCTTTGAATTTTAATAGTTCTTTCGTCGATGCTGAAATTAAAGTTATTAAAAGTACGTTATGCCAACGACATTTTACGTTCAACTGGGAGAGTCGAAAGAGGTCGTTTTTATTGCATTTTATGTACGCTTTGCTTACGGTTTCGTTTTCAGCTGATAATGGTTCTGTACATGATGTTTTAGAATCTACGTAGTAAAAAAATCAACACAGAGACGACATTGCAAAGAAATTTCCGAACTTGAAATAACTCGTAAAATAAATTTCGATTAAAATTTAACGATTTATGAAAGGTGTTAATTGAGATGTGGTTTATTGTACTTCTAGCTAATTCAATCTAGTGTAAGAATTGCCCAATAATGCTCAAAAGATGATGAAAATATGCATGTGACTTTTATGAAATATGACGTCAGATAATGTAATTGAGTATTTGTCAAGAAGTTCTATTGTTTTCTGTTTCAGATCTTTTTATATACTTGTATTGTAGTGTAGACATATGACGTCACCAATGACGCAGGCATGAGTTTACATGGTCAGGTACCGACCCTCCAAGTTTGACCTTGGTCGGACGTATGGTCTAAGAGGAGTTCGCGACACGGATTTTTGCTCATTCACACACACGCGCGCGCATACATAGGCACACCCACGCACACTTTCTCAAATTTCTAATGTGGGGTGAAGTACATTATCTAATCTCGTTATACGTTTAATAATTTAATTTAATACACGAAATTTATATAGCGCCTTATTCAATTAAAAAAATTGCTCTAAAGCGCTTTACAGCAAAAGAAAAAAAATTAAATAGGTTATAAAAGTTAAGATTGTATAGAAAAATATATGAAAGAAATGTAAAAAATAAATAGAAACATTATGACTAAAATACAAAATAACACCTGAATTGAGTACGTGCAGTAAAATAAAATAAAAGTAAAATTAAAAGTACAATAATCTGTGTAGACAATTAAAAAATTGCTCTAAGGCGCCTAACAGCAAAAGAAAAAAATATGTTAAAAGTAAAAAAGTTCAAAAGGTTATAAAAGTAAGATTGAATAGAAAAATATATGATAGAAATGATAAAAAAAATAAATAAAAAAAAAACGTTACACGTAGGGTGATGAGCTAATAAATCTTTAATGAACTATAAGCAGGGTGACCATGCATAGCACGACGGTCAAATAACCTTATTCTTACACCGTAATGGTAATATACATAGTAACAAACCAACAAGGTAGGTGGGAAAAGAAAAAAACCCTTTCATGTGAATGACAAAACGTATAATAGCATTTTGTTCTAGATTGACACCGTGCCCCAAAAAGAACTATAGCACTGTATTCATATGTTTCCTTATATTAGCCACAACATTTTAGGGTCACAAGAGCAGGGGCAGTGAAAACGGGACGTTTCACCCTCTGATAATTTGGTAAACAGAACAAGGATACACATGCCTGTGGATTTTCGGTGTACTGTTATATTGTACCTAATAAATCGCTACAATAGGACAATGAATAACTGAAAATATTGCAGCGTGGCACGTGCAACCTCAGCCAATAACAGTGTACCCTCCCATAATCAGATAGACCCTCATACACTAAGTTTAATACCAATATAATTTAATGAACAGATGATGATGATGATGATGATGATGATGATGATGATGATGATGATGATGATGATGATGATGATGATGATGATGATGATGATGATGATGATGATGATGATGATGATGATAATGATGATCATAAAATTCCACCTCACGACCGGTGTCGTCCTTTAGGGACTCATCAGCGAAGGTAGGAATCGAACCCCGGATCTTGTGTCACAGACCGAAGTCAGTACCACTCGACCACAGTGAAAGTACTGGTGTTTAAATGCGTATAAACTGGCTTTGTATAACTGTCATTTAGGGCGTATTACCTAAGTGCTATGATTGTACAGAGTGCCCCCCTAGTGCTTTGAATCTGACAATTTACACAGCATTACCACATTTTATAGGCAGCCAAGCCGTAAATCAGAAATTAATGTGTAGCAAGTGGTATGACAGATATATAGCAAAGAAATAAAGATCAACACACCAGAAAAATTCCACTTCACGACCGGTTTCGTCCTTTTGTGACTCATCAGGCGAATGTATGAATCGAACCCCGGATCTTGTGTCACAGAATGAAGTCCGTACCACTCGACCACAGTGATTCTACTAGTTTGTGAATGCGTATAAACTGGCTTTGCATAACTATCAATGAGGGCGTGTTACCTAAGTGTTATGATTGTAAAGAGTGCCCCCTCATGATGCTTTTGAATTTGACAATTTACACAGAATTACTGAAAGGTTTATCGGGGTGGGCGGGGGGGGGGGGATGGGGGCGGTAGTAAAATAAGTCACTAGATCTTCATTTTGAAAAGTACGCATTTAGGTTCGGAGGTTATTTGAAGAGTACTTATCTACACTTGTGATTAGCTGTTTGGAGCAATTTTCTAAATTAATAGCAACTAATATGTCTAGTGTTGTGCTAATAATTTCACGTTTATTTTTTTCCCTCAAGAGTCGCGTGTCAATCGGTAATGAATAGGCTTGTAGCCTAACCATGAGTCAACCAATAGTGCAAGTTCCACATTCTCGTTCACTCGACGCCAAACGTAGCCTCATCCCGAGACATTTCATTAGAAGTGCAACATTTTCTGGAACATTCCTTGAACCTTTTCGTGCGCAAAGAATTATACGTCACTTGTCTTCGTACGTAACATATTCATGAGAGGACTACACTGTAGAGTTTGAATTGAGTGTCCTCCCCCCCCCCCACCCTCACCCCTCCCCAGTCCACGTGTTTATTTCGGTAAGAACCAAGTATAGCTGAAACTTGACAAAGGCTTAACAAGATTGAGTGCTCTTTAAATTTACGATGCAACTTGAAGAAGATGTTATGATCATATAAGATATGGTTTATTGTACTTCTAGCTCGTTGATGCAGTGTAAGAATTGCCCAATAATGCCCAAAAGATGATGAAACTATGATTGTGACTTGTATGAAATATGACGTCAGATAATGTAATTGAGTTATGATTTGTCAAAAGTTCTATTGTTTTCTGTTTAAGATCTTTGTTATATCTGTAGTGTACTGTCGAGACGATGAAATGATTGTTTTCGAAAACAACTCGAAGGTTAGGATTCATATCATCAGGGATCACTAGAATTAAATATAGTTATGGGAAAGTATATATTCTACAAGATATACGCTAGGCTATCGCAACCAGTCGTTTAGACTTATGTTAAGGTATCATCATTGATCACGAAGAGGATTATGTTAGGATAACATTTCTAGTCGCAAAGACTTCAATTAGGGTATCATCATTATTCTTGAAGACTTATGGGACCGTATCATCACTAGTCACTAAGACTTTTGTTAGAGTAGCATTACTAGCCTTCAAAACTTATCTTAAATGCATCAACACATTCTCTCCAAGGCTTCTACTTTAGGGTAAATTAAGTTGCCTTCAAGACGTCTGTGTTGGAGTATCATCAATAAGCACAAGGACTTCACTTATGGTATCATTATTAGTCATGAAATATGATATTAAGGTATCATCATTAGGCGTCAAGACTATTGTTAGGATAACATTACTAGCTGGCAAAACTTAATGTATCAACACTCTTCGTGAAGGCGAACACTCATCACTAATCGTAAAACCTGACTTATTTTTTTTATTGTTCATATTACTGTAACCTTAACTAAGACTTATGTTAGAGAATCATTACTTCTCGTGAAATACTTGACTATTTAGAATAACATGCTCTAACCTCCCATACCCCTGCTGAGTTGTATTACTGTCAGTCAAGTATTGCGTCATGCTATCATCACTAATCTTCAAGACCTACATGAGGGTATCCTCAATAGTCGTTAAGGCTTATGTAAGAGTATCATCACTATAGTCTTCAAACTGATGTCAGGGTATTATTAATATAGTGCTCATGACCTAAGTTAGGACATCATGGACATGCTTGAACAATATGTCACAGTATCATCACTTGTCTTCAAGACCTACATACTGGTATCATCAATAGTCGTTAAGGCGTATGTAAGAGTATCATCACTATAGTCTTCAAACTGATGTCAGGGTATCATTAATAGTGCTCATGACTTAAGTTAGGAAAACATCGACAGGCTTGAAAAATATGTCACAGTATCATCACTTTTCTTCAAGACCCGTGTTATACCTAACTTATGGAAGCAATCATGTATCATACCAGTACCTAAAACCAGTGCAATATCATGTTTGAATGACTTACGTCCTGTTGCCTTCACTGCTGTGCCAATGAAAGTTTGTGAACGTATATTTTTAGAACGCTTTAGACCATTCGTAACTCCATTTTTAGATCCTTTCCATGCAGTTTGCATACCAATCAGATCGAAGTTGTGAAGATGTCATTCTTTTGATCCTTCAAAAACTATATTCTCATTTAGAACATTCTGGCCGAGGACATTTTGCCCGTGTGACAATTTTCGACTTTTCGTCTGCATTCAACACTATACAACCACATATTTTAGTCAGTAGATTTATGAATATGGACGTTCCCGGTGGTCATGATTGACTGGATTTTGAACTATTTAAACTAACAGAACTCAGTTGGTGAAACTCAGCTATTCGTGCCTCTCCGATGTTATTCTTTCAAATACAGGGGCAGCCCCAGGGAACAGTTCTAGCACCGTTCCTATTCACACTTTACAAGTACGATGCCAGGTCATCAGAACAAGGGTGCTTACTCATTAAGTTTGCTGACGATACTGCCATGATTGGCTTAGTCAATGGTAATGGTGATGAAGCTTACTTACGTCAAATTCAGTCTTTTGTGAACTACTGTGATCTTAACTTCCTCCAATTAAATGTTGCTAAGACCAATGAAATGATTATTGATTTTCGTCGCAATACTAATCCTCCATCCCCTGTTGTTGTCAAAGGAAGTGTAGTTGATCGTGTTACGTCATATAAGTATCTTGGGGTAGTGCTGAATGATCACTTGGCATTGGGAGATCATATTGATATATTGGAAGAAAAAAAAAGTTGAATTCTAGATTGCACTGCCTCCGTAAGATGTCGAATGTTGATGTTCGTCATGACGTCCTTGAAATGTTTTATAATTGTACCATTAGCGGGGTTTGGTGTTATTGCTTGATTTGCTGGGGTGGGAATGTCAACAAACATGAAAAAGATCGTATAAACAGCATCATTAAGAAAGCGGAGAGAGTAGTCGGGGAACCCTAGCCTTCCATTGACTCGGTTTACCACAGCCTTCTCGAGTCCAAACTGGACGCGGTATGGAAGGACCATACCCACCCCCTCTTTGAGCTACTTCATATTAGTCAGATGTCCAGAGGCAGTGGCAGGTTGAGACTTCCGTGTCTCAAAACCAATAGATACAGAGATTCTTTCATACCCCGTTCAATAAAGCTTTTCAATGAGGTTTTGTTACGTTGACTCTCATATATATTTTGACTTTTTCTTATTATTCTTACTGTCATATTGTACAATATACACATCTATTTTTGTAACATTTTCATTGTTTTATGAGCGAGTGCCTGAATTTCCCTTTGGGATCAAGGTTGTGTCAAGATATACTAGAAAAGGAAACATTGATCACTCCTTTGCAAAACTTGACCCGCAAAAAAACAAAAAAACATTAGATGTTTTTGAAGAGGTCCAAACATTGTTTTATCATGCTCAAATTTTAACACAACGCTGCAGACCCGCTGTTGTTCTTTAATCACGTGGCTATAGTATAAGAACGAATGTACATTAATCCCTAAACTTTGGTACATATTAATGAATATATCTTGTAGATGAGGGGTGGGGAGGGGGGGGGGGAGGAGACAAGACCGAGGTTTTCTCCTGACCCTACCAAGATCATGCATAACGAAGCTTATTCACAAATAATAATAATAATAATATATCTATTATATTCCATCTAATGTATCAAACGTAACTTTATAACATGATACTTTTTACTCCGTTGGGTACTTACGTTCTAGTTTCACTTTATGTAATCAGTTTTGTATTATTTATATGAAATGAAATTGAAAGTAAATGTATTGATACACGATATCTGGTATCACTGTGTCAAAAAACTGATACAAACCAGCACATATATTGCATAAAAAAAAATTAAAAAGAACGAAACCTTTATTTATTGTTAACAAGTTTGAGCATATAAAAGAATGAGATAATAGGTATTTATACACACACACACATATTCATACAAAAAAATTGAACAAAGCAAACATAAGTTTATTCTTTTAATTTCATTTAAAAGGGGAAAATATTGGCGTGTCTGAACGAAATCACGTTACCGGTAACAGCCCAACCCAACTTATGACTGACCGAATGTCCAATTGTTGCAAGAATATCACATCCAGAACTTTCCCCAATTCTTGGAGGCCTTTGGCCGAAACTGGTGGGGAAATCCCCGCTTTTCCTGTTCGCACGTGGAGGCTTTGTTTGATTTCAGGATCCGCTATTTTGGTCACGTTTGCTATCACACGGAAGAATGTATATTGTGATGAAAAGTTCCTATATAATGCGCGCGATACATGGTTGGTTTTGCCATTTGCTGAGCGGTACTCGACGTTTTACAACAAACGATTGACGAGATTTTCAGATCAAAAGTTCAAAACTTCTGGAAGATTTGTTTTATTGGGACTTGTATTCTGTTCAACTTTTACATCCATAACACGGTTTTCCAAAATGGTAAGTCAATTTTATTTCTACTTTTCTTTCTTTTACTGTTACAACTTCAAATCAAGAATTGCTTGTAGTTCGGCGTATACCAGGGAACATGATAAATGTGGGGGGGTGGGGGATCTGAGGTCACGGGGATGTTAGCTGGTCCACTTTGCATTACAGGGGAACTGAACTATTGTCGAAAGAAGAATACTTTCATGAACTTTGTAATAGTTTTCTACAAGGGCAAGGGGGAGCATTCGTTGGGGTGAGAACCAAAACATCACTAAGCCCTAGGTGTAGCTTGGGAAATGGGCATGATAGTCCAGTGAAGTTCTCAAGTGTGCATGATAGTCCAGTGGAGTTCTCAAGTGTGCATGATAGTCCAGTGGAGTTCTCAAGTGTGCATGTTAGTCCAGTGGAGTTCTCAAGTGTGCATGGTAGTCCAGTGGAGTTCTCAAGCCTAAGTCTTCAAAGGCCTGTACACCTGAAAATATCGGATATGGCCCACAGTAATGGCCTAGCCCCTCCCCACCAATATTTGTCAGCCCCTCTCCAAATGGTCAGAATTTTATTTTGCGAAAATAGGCTTTGCCCCCCTCCCCACCCCTTCCCCCACGGAAGAAACTTTGGGCCTTCATAAAAACAGTCTAGCTACGCCCCTTGGCCATAGTCCGCATACCAAGAAGCCCTGTTGTAGGGTTAAGTATGTAATGTATTAATACGTATAATTAGCATGTGGTCCATGCATTGCTGGAACCGTATCATTAGCCAACGACCGACAGAACTATGACACACTAGAGATACAGGTCATGCTCTATAGTCAAACTGCACAGTAATAGCTGCTAATACTTGCCTGCATTATTCTAGGGTTGCCGTTATTACTTCTTGCGCTCATGGGCATTGTTAACAAGCAATTATATACGTCAAGGGGATTTTTTTCTATTTTCTGTATGAGAATATTGATATTGTTCAATCAACTCCCTGTTGCCATTTCGTTGAACTCGTGTTACCATGGGGTTAAAAGCAGTGGCTCACAAACATTCATTCAACCATACAAAAAAAAACAGCGCTATTTTCAGCCTATACCGGTAGTACATTGTCATAGAACGTGCATTTCTTTGAAGTTACATAGAATTAACAACTCAGTATTCTTTCTATACTTTTCTATCTCTTGTACAAATAAGGGAAAACAAAGATCCGCAGCCAAATGTCCACCAAGTCCTTTAAGTCAGGTTAGATAGTTACATAACATATGTAACACATTACAAAGGTTTCAATCCTTTCATGGTGTCGTACCGCCATTGCTATATTGATTCACACATACACACACTAAACTACCTCCCTCTGTATATTTCATTCCATATTTCATTATATAT
>JAIPMN010007406.1:0-28768 GCA_020650975.1 Apostichopus californicus
TCAGATATTATTCAAACTAAGAACACAGAAACCAGAAAAAATCGTGTTTTGTTTTCTTTATTTCAAATAGTAACACGTAGATATTTTTATTATGTCCGGGATTCCCGGGTATGATATTGAAACGAATGTAGTAACCGGTTGTTTTCCCACTACCGGTAGTATTTACACAATGCTTTGTGATCGGGATTAGTCAATACCGGGATCGGGATACCGGGATTCACTTGACTACCGGGATCCCGCACAACCCTAATAAGTACAGTTGATTACAATAAACTTCACTGAAATTACTTTCAGGCTTAATTCAGGCTTTAGTACTCCAGTAAATTGAAAGTATGAAACTTGGTGTTCTGGGTTGTTAGAATATATTCTGTATATTGTAGTCAGAACTGTGACCAGAATATAATATTGTCAATGATAGAACAGACAACAATTTAAGTGTAAAGTACTGTATACTATAGCTTAATTGTGGTTTAAGGTTTAGTAAATGTCAGTAGATCAGTGCTAACTTTCAGTAGCAACAGAGCTACACCTATGTCCCTCTTGGCTTCTAATGCTTTAAATAGAAAAGGTTGCAAGAACAGTGTAACACAGAGATACAGTATCCTCCTCTCTCCATCCAATTACCCCCCCACCAACAGCCTCAGAAAATGGAAGGTATACAAAAGGCAGGAAATTGGAGTACAAAAGAGACTGTTATTCTCAAAACCACAGGCTCACTCACAACATGTTGTTTCCAACATCAAACAGCTTCTAAACCAGCAATGTAAGAATGAATAATACAGGTCTCTTAAGTCATTTAGTGGCAGTCAAGTTTATTAATGTGGCGCAACCACAACAAACTTCTGTTGGATCTGTTTATCAATGCTATCAAAAGCTTTTTGGAACATTAAGCTTTGCAGGCAAGTAATAAATTATACAAGTTAAGCATTTGATCAGAAAGTACCTATTCAAGGGTCAACACAAGTTTCCAAATGACAGACACACAAAGTTCATCATGTCATGAAATACTCTTTTTTTTTTTAACAATCCAACATAATTTTTTTTAAAATCTTATTTCTTTTTATCTTTTAAAAAAAAAAATAAACAACCTTGCTCACAAAGATCTAAGTAAAAACCAGTCCTTCCTGATCCTCCCACTCCAAAAAGAAAATCCATATCCGAAACAAGAGTGGCCCACCGCATTTTAATTACATCAGTAAGCAGATGCTAACTTTTACAGGCAGTAAGATACCCTAGAATGCAACATTTTTTAAACTTACCTTTGATATTCCACCTAAATCAAGTTGAACTTCCGAAATTTGTCCTTCGAAGAACGGAACAGAATTAGCTAACGGGGGCAGCAGAAGACTTGAAACATTGACTGGTTGTTGGTCCCCTCTGATATGAAGAACGATATTCAAACACTCACAAGATAACCGGGCCATATCACCTGCAAGAAACAACAATTGCAAATGAAAAACAAGCCAACTTTCAATTTAACAATGAGAAGTTTAGCATACTTTCTGTTGCTACATGTTAAAATCATGAAATCCTTTAAAGTGTGTCATGTTACTGCTACAGTGTCATTAAACATCCCTCAAAGTATACTATGTCATCCATTTTCTATGTTCTGTGGCCGAGTTCAAATAAGTAAAAACTGTCAAATCTAGTTTACTAATGAAATAATAAACATGTATGTGTTGTTCATTACTTTACATAGGCCCTAATGGTATGTCCTCAATTGGCTGCACAGTATAGACTATTACCATTTAATGATTTATTAAAAAATGAAAATTACCATTTTATGCTGCATTCCCTTATCCCGGCATTTGATCATGCACTTTTTTATTTTAAATCTGTTGCGCTATCATTACAAGGTAAACTGAATATGGAACCAAACAGAATTGAGACCACTTAGTATACAGCCTGGCCTAACATTGGAATCATCTGTGACTTGAGTCATTTAAGTTAAGGCTTATCACTACTGTTAGGCTTAGTTATACATAGCCGTGGGTTAAACTGTTACTAATACTACTAGTAGTGTTACTGTTACTAATACTATAGTATAGACTAGTATAACTGTTACTATGTTAGTGTTACTAGACCAATACAGTCACTGAGACTAAATGAATATTAACAAACCTTGAATTTAGATCTGATGATTAACAAGGCTATTAGAATGTAGAGATCACTGTTCAGTCCCAAAACTGCTGCTAGTGATGAACTGATTCATGACACTACTGTAAACTCTTGGTACAGTATAGTAATATTACTAATATTGTGTAATAAACCTATGGCCTAACAATTGAATACACTGTATCGTATGTACAATCATACGTGAACAACAGCAGGCATGCACTGTGTGATTCATGGAAAATTCCAGGCAAACCCTGAATTACCACAAGGCCTGAGCCGACTGAATTGCACGATCTTCTCTGAAACGCGTGCATTAGTTCGATCACTACTCTACAAAGTTTTATTCTCCGCACTTGACTAAAATACGTTCACTTTAAAGCTTGCAAGCAATGCCAAGTTGATAAAATCAGTATTACTCACCTCAAATGATGCAATTTATCTGCACGTCTCCGAGGCCTCGTATCACGAGACTTCTTCCTTTGGCTAGTCAACGCGCCTGCGGTTTAATGGTGTACGTACGTAGTATACAGATCAGTGGTATGTATCAATGTAAGCACCAAACTGAAGCTATCCACATATGTATCACCAGATTCATCACCAGATTCATCCCAGCTTCAGAGCCATTCTCAAATTTATCCCCGATTTCTTCCCCAGATTCCAGTGGTGTCACCAGACACTTGGAAGTGGTGTTTGTGTTTGAATGGGGGGGGGGGGGAGAAGAGGGGACACACGCCAAAATGGAGTATGCCCCTGCAGTGGCGTACTGGTCATATAACTCCTAGTAATATAGTTGTTATGAATGGAAAGGAAAAGCGTCATGAAGCTGTACTTTTTTTGTCACTTCCCAGAACTGATATCAGCGCATAATCAACTGAATTGTGGAATATGTCATATATAATTATAGTCTGTAGTAGAAGCCTTGGTCAAAAAGTTGTGTGTATTCATTCCTGTGTAAAAGTAAGTTGGCCTGACGTTTCGATCCTAGCAGGATCTTCTAAGTTCAGAGGCTAAATGCATCGAAACGTCAGGCCAACTTACTTTCACACATTCTCTTACACAGGCTCTCTAGTTGATAAGCAGTTTGCTTACAGTTTTATTTTATTTTGTATACTTTCCTGTCTAATTCTTTTGTCATTGCAAACGTCATTTGGATGGAGGGGGCACTATGCTCCCACCCAGGTCTCTACCACCCACCCCTTGCGACGCCATCACAGTCAGATTCATCCCCATATTGAGAGTAATCACAAGAGTCTCGGCGATCCTCAGTGCATATATTCCCAGATTGCGAGTCAGATCAAGCATATTTATCATTACGGTTACGCGTACGCACTAACTTGGGTGAACTCGGATGAACAAAGGTGTTAAAAATTTACCAAGAAAATCGTATTGACGTGTTTCAATATTGCTTTTTAGAATGATATTAGACGTTCGTAAATATCGTTCTAAAACTTCTTAGTTGTATCATATTTAAATCCTTTTATGTAAATTTTTCGGTCTAGGCCTATGTCACATATTTTCTACACAATTAGTTTCGCAAAACTGCTATTTGTGATGTCCATGTACTTAACTAAAATTAAATCACTGATGTTGGTAGGCTAGCCCTATGTCGTACGGTAGACCTGCTTTTTATCATTAATGTTACGAAGTCTTAAGTAACAAAAGTTCTGAATCAGGCTAGTAGAACTAACAGCAAACGTTAGTCCAAAGAATGTTATTTCTTAGCCAGTAGTCTGTTAATTGTTATGCCTACAGAATAAATATATAGGTATAGGCCTATATGATTATAAACTGCTTAGGCCAGAAGTACTGTAATGAAGTACATGCTAATTGCTATGTAAATACCACCGTGATGTTCTATACTGCAAAGGCCTAAGTGCAGTGTTCCAACTTGAAATGCCAAAATAGCACTTTCTAGACATCTAACAAGAAATTACAAGTTATTCACAAACCCCAAAATGATGTTTTCACATCTCAAACATTCCACAGAAAGGACAGCAGAATTTCCTTTAAGGAAACTTACTATATAAAAATCAAGTTTTCAATACTTTAATTGCTTAATTCCCTTTAGGAATGTCTGTAGTCCCAACAATTGTCAGTGATAATGTTCAAAATGGTACGAAAGGTAATAATGTTACTAATTTTGTACTGATGTACACTCTTATTATCTCTTTTTGTCAATGTAGGAAAAATGATTTTTGCAACTCCTTTTGAGCATCAACAATGCTGATAAGATTTTACAAGAAGTCTCTTTTATTGGCCTTATCCCTCGTTGCTGTTACCACGGTTATTTTAATTACATTTTGTTACAAGACCTCCAGTGTTCAAAATGGTGAGTTTTTCAGATTCTTTTTCAGCTCTTTCACTTAAAATTAGGTCTGATTTGTGATAGATAAATGCTTGTATGTACCTGTATGTTAAGTGTGCAGGCTAACAGGACAATTGAGAGTCTATGTTAGTTACCATTCATATGCAAGAAAGTGTGATGACTACTATTGGAGCCTTACCATAAAGTATACACATGTCAGGGGTTTTGAGATATTGTTGTGTTGTTACATTTCGAGAATGATGGTCTTCGTTTGTGTGATACATTTTTTCAGAAAGTCATTTTTTTTAAATTCAAATATGCATTATTCTGGTACTTTTTAAAATGTGGGAATAATTAGTTGACAGTGCATGAAAGTCTGGACAATTTTAATCGGCGGATGATCCATGAAAATCCGGGGACTGTCTAGAAATCAGAAAATGAAACATTGCATTATATATATTATAGAAAAGACCATAAAGAAAGAAGGCTGCACCCTATTGGATGTATCCCGATGAACGGGTTGTTCACAGTGTTGAGACTGACACCAGTGCCATCACAACATCATGTTAAGAGGTTCATTCTCTTTTAAAAAAAACTAATGTCATAAAACTTTGAAGCATATGTGGCTCGATGATGTCATATTTAGACTTGATCAAGTCTTCAGCCTTGTGTTTGAAGGAACATGAAATCCATGATATCTCCCAAATGAATAACATTTTTTGGTAGCTGTTTGTGTCAGTTGTTCGATCTCTATCACATAGACCAATTAATTAATTGATTGATTGATTAATTAATATCATTCTCCCTCAGCCTCTGGCAATAGAGAGCTTCTTTTGGAGAAGAGAGTGGAAGAAGTGGAAAAGGAAAACATGATTCTGAAGAAACAGCTCAGGTAACAGACATGTTTGAAGTGTCAAGTGTAAATGATCTCTTAGCATTGTTTTGTACAATGCGTACAAACCTGAAAACATGATTCTGAAGAAACAGCTCAGGTAACACACATGTTTGAAGTGTCAAGTGTAAATGACATCTTAGCATTGTTTTGTACAAATGTGTACAAACCTGAAAACATGATTCTGAAGAAACAGCTCAGGTAACAGACATGTTTGAAGTGTCAAGTGTAAATGATCTCATAGCATTGTTTTGTACAAATGTGTACAAACCTGAAAACATGATTCTGAAGAAACAGCTCAGGTAACAGACATGTTTGAAGTGTCAAGTGTAAATGATCTCTTAGAATTGTTTTGTACAATGCGTACAAACCTGAAAACATGATTTTAAAGAAACAGCTCAGGTATACGTGTTTGAAGTGTGAAGTGTAAATGACATCTTAGCATTGATTTGTACAAATGCGTACAAACCTGAAAACATGATTCAGAAGAAACAGCTCAAGTAACAGATATGTGTCAAGTGTTAATGACATCTTAGCATTGTTTTGTACAAATGTGTACAAACCTGAAAACATGATTTTAAAGAAACAGCTCAAGTAACAGACATGTTTCAAGTGTCAAGTGTAAATGACATCTTAGCATTGTTTTGTACAAATGTGTACAAACCTGAAAACATGATTTTAAAGAAACAGCTCAGGTATACGTGTTTGAAGTGTCAAGTGTAAATGACATCTTAGCATTGTTTTGTACAAATGCGTACAAACCTGAAAACATGATTCAGAAGAAACAGCTCAAGTAACAGACATGTGTCAAGCGTAAATGACATCTTAGCATTGTTTTGTACAAATGCGTACAAACCTGAAAACATGATTTTAAAGAAACAGCTCAAGTAACAGACATGTTTCAAGTGTCAAGTGTAAATGATCTCTTAGCATGTTTTGTACAAATGTGTACAAACCTGAAAACATGATTCTGAAGAAACTGCTCAGGTAACAGACATGTTTGAAGTATCAAATGTAAATGATCTCTTAGCATTGTTTTGTACAAATGTGTACAAACCTGAAAACATGATTCTGAAGAAACAGCTCAGGTAACAGACGTGTTTGAAGTGTCAAATGTAAATAATCTCTTAGCATTGTTTTGTACAAATGTGTTCAAACCTGAAAACATGATTCTAAAGCAACAGCTTAGGTAACAGACATGTTTGAAGTGTCAAGTGTAAATGATCTCTTAGCATTGTTTTGTACATTGCGTACAAACCTGAAAACATGATTCTGAAGAAACAGCTCAGGTAACAAACATGTTTGAAGTGTCAAGTGTAAATGATCTCTTAGCATTGTTTTGTACAAATGTGTACAAACCTGAAAACATGATTTTGAAGAAATAACTTTACTTCTGGTACTACTTTTAATTGAAACAACTATTTCCATTCCTTTGCTGAAATGCAATAAACCTTGATTAATGCATAGTACCATACAAGTTTTATGAATGCGTATTCTTCATAAATTCCAAAATATTTTTTGTAAAGTTCGCATGCCATGTGAAGCAGCTGTGCAAGCTTCCCATCCAACAAATTTCAGTCCCAGAACATCACGAAGAAATAAATTTTCAATTTGAGGAAAATTGTTATTTTAATCCATTTCTCTCTCATCAAAATGCAGCACATTGGTATAAAACCCTCTGATTCATAATATAATGAAAATAATATTTCTGTCAGGCACAACAATTATTTTGTCAAGTGATTTGATGATCTCTCAATACTTTAAAAGCATTCGTTAGTTGGTTATATTTTTTATAGGTAAAATTTCTACAGTGGTCATCCAATTTGGGACATTTTTAAAAAATTTATTACAAATAAAATAATAGTCCTGCATATATATACTTTCTGAAGTATATATATATACTGAATGTTAACAGCTTTTTGATTGGTTTATATGTTTTATTTATTTATTTTATGCTTTTTCTTTGTCATTCGATCTCCAGCCTCTCCCAGTCACAGGTGGAACAAATGAAGATGATGGGGAGTATGCAATCAGATCTGAAGACAAATGTAAACAAGTCCGACTTAATGTCACCAAATTGTCCAAATGCGGAACCATCTGTGCCAAAATGTGAGGTCAGTGCTCCATCCATGAGAAGATTAGCTAACAAAATGTTTTTTAAATTTGGGTTATTTTATTGTTAACTTAAAGGCATTGAAGACTCGCTCCAAACCTCGTGCCGCCCGCAGATAAAGTTAACATTCCGTTGCTTTCAAGTGAAGTTTTCTTCTTGTCGCTACAAATGCAGACAGCGTTGAAACGCGATACCTTGTTATCTTTAGCTGGACCTGAGATGTCCATTGCTGCTATGTACACTGTGTTGTGGGTATTGACCGTTGCTGCTTGTATTGACTGTACACTAGTGTCTAATTACCGACGGTAGCAAGCTGTGTGTGTGTATTTTCTGGGATCGATAGTGGTGTGTGGCACTTCTGTTACACCTCATTCGAACACTCCTTTAAATCGCAAGGCCATTGCGCTTCTTCCACATACGTATGTGTATGCTTAGCATCATAAACTTAAAACCGCCTTTCCCTGGCCGGTTATTATCATAAAAGTGATGCCAAAAAATTTTTGGCTTGGGATTTCAAAGTGTAAGTAACCTTGCTCATTGCCTACGCCATGTTGAATCACTTCACCAGACTTCTTTTGTTTTCTTGTACGGACAGGTCATTCACATCTCCATTGTTTGTGCCGGATATAACGCTAGCAGAGAGGTGGTCATACTGATAAAGTCGATTCTCTTCTATCGGAAGAACCCTCTACATATTCACTTCATATCTGACGAGAGGGCCAAACACGTCTTGGGACATCTCTTTAGATCGTGGGACGTACCCGGCTGTAAGTATCAGAACTATGCCTAGAGCTTGTTGGACAATAGGGTCAGAATTTATTAGCCGTGGACAAGTGTCTATGGTTAAAAGGGACAGTTCAAGGTCCTAGCTCAAACATTGTCAAGATACTGTAGGATGGATACATAAGGGTGAAAATACTCACTGCTTTGTTTTAAGTTGATAAAATCTTTTAAGCGGCATTATCACTACTTCCCTCTCTGATATGCTGATGTTATGTTACATGCCTAGTTGGTTGAAATTCCTGCGAAAAAATCACTTAGCTTCACTTCTGAACGGTAGATTCAGAAGGAGAAGAAAGTTAGGCAGTGCTCCAGAAGTAGGAATAGAGGGCGCAAAGCTAAAATCTTTCCAGTCATGTAACTTAGGTAGATTGGAAAGTGCAAATGTTGTTTGGAGACAGGTAAGTGTCGTCGATTCTCTCTCCTTAATCCCCAAACCAGTAATTTGGGGGGAATTATGATAGTCTCCTTGCATAATTACCTACAGTTGGAAGGAGACATACTGATATTGTCATGGCAAAAATGAATTTTGAATGTGTTATTACATGGTTTAGTGAGATCTTGGTGGCCAATAGGCTAAGGCGTCGGACTCATGATCCAAGGATTGCAGGTTCGATTCCTGCCTAGTTCATTACGTTGTGTCCTTGGGCAAGATGCTTATCTCACTTGCCTCTCTCCACCCATGGGTTAAATGGGTACCAGTGAGGTAACTTGTCATTGGGCGCAGTATATAACTGCTGCCGACTGGAGGGATTGTCTCTGGGACAGGTTATCATTGACCAGGGGTAATTTAACGTCTGTAAAGCGCTTTGAAACCTATCGCTGGTATATAGCGCTATATAAAAAGCAAAATATTATATATATATTATATATATTATTAAAAAGTTGTTAACATGGGCTACCATCCATTTCTTTGTATTTCTAAACATGTCTTGCTACCACATTTCTTGTTGTTCATGTTGGTTTTGATGCTGGAAAGCTGAAAATAATTTGGTCAAATTTGAAAGATATTTTGGTTTCGTACTTACACTGTTCTGCTTCTCCGTATAAAGATATATATGGTATACTTATCATCTGATTCAATACTTATTGTCTTATTCCCTTCAAACAGTGAAGTACAGTTTCTACATGGCTGAAGACTACAAGGTATGTATGTAAAGATGTTATTTGTGTTAGAAATTAGTACAGTACATTCCTCTGTATTCTTAATGCCTAGAAGGTACATGTAGGTCAAAATGGCTGTGATACCCTGTTGCATGAGACAACAAATAATTTATAAAAATATTATATAGTAATAAAAAATAGTATAATAACCAAATAATAATGTAATAAATATTGATGACGATATAACAAATTGTAGTATTAGCAAGTTGAAGGAGAGTTTAACAGAGGCATCTTATGTACTGGACTAAAAGTCCAACAGTTATGAAAGCTTAAAAAATTAATTACACAAATGATGAGCAAAAACAATTTTTGGACTAGGTTGTCAATTAATAAGTTTGTTCTTGTGGTTTTGGGCTTTTACAGCAAAATAGAAAATCATACTGAAACATCGGTTGCTTTCTTTTCTTGTATCTTCTACTAGGTTAAATTACTACTTTCAAGTTTCATTTAGTTTGTTTCTGTTTTTTCGGTATCTTTCTCAGGCTGATGTCGATTGGATTCCCAACAGGCACTATTCAGGGTTGTACGGACTCATGAAGCTGGTTCTTACTAAGGTGCTACCCCTGGACTTGGAGAAGGTAACCAAAGATAACAGTGTTGTTATGGCTTAAGTCAGTGACTCAACTCGAGTCACGGCTCGAGTGCCACTTTTAGTGACACGACTCGAGTCCTTGCACATGTGCAAAAATGCTCGACTTTGGTCTCTGATCGCTGAAGGTCAAAATACTCTACTTAACTCGAGTCTCGACTTAATGTGACTCCACTTGACTCGAGTCCGTTACTTCGGTGACTCGACTCAATTCCAGTCATGTCCTGAAAGTTGTTCATGGAAGTTATCCCTATCGTATAGACCAATAATGATGATTGGGTTTATGTCGCTTTGGATGCAAGATGTGAACTTTCAGATTAACATAATGCCTTCCCTTTTAATTCAAACCAAACTGCTAATGTACTGCATTAGCATGTTGAGGGGAAATATATAAATTTACAGAGGCCTGAACATGTCCATCCCTAGCAGGATCGTCTCGGGAGGAAGACATAGAATGAAAACATAGGAGACAAGTGTAATAACGTCCGTCTATTCTGTATTGCAGACTATCGTCCTTGATACGGACATCACGTTTGCGACTGACATCGCAGAGCTGTGGCAGTTGTTCAGGAAGCTAGGAACGAGGGAAGCCATCGGACTGGTGGAGAACCAGAGTGACTGGTATCTGGGAACATTGTGGAAGAGGCATAAACCATGGCCAGCAAAGGTATTGTCAGTAGTTACCATGGGTGATGACATTTTTTTTTGTCTCTTGTCACAAGGAAAGAAATTGAACCAGTCTTACTTGGTTTTGTTTTTCTTGGGGGGGGGGGGGAGTACTACATGTCTTATTAAAGTTTGCAGTTTCCACACAGGAATTTCTGCTATTTGGCAATGCCTGCCCCCTGATTCAAAGTATAACAATATATATGTTTTCTTCCCCCCCTGTTCTTTTTTGAGTTCTTATTCCATAATTCATTTGGAGGGTTAATGTATGATCCTTTTGACATTTGAACTTTTCAAACCAAATGACTTTTGTTGACTTTTATAGGGTCGTGGGTTCAACACAGGAGTTATGCTCTTTGATCTTCGGAAGTTGAGGGATTTGAACTGGATGCAGATGTGGAGACTAACAGCTGAGAAAGAATTGATGAACCTCTTGGCAACTTCTCTAGCTGATCAGGTGATTAAGCTTTTTGCATTGTTATTATTGCTATTGTTATTCTAGTTATTGTATCATCATCATCGTCTCCACCGCCACCACCACCATCATCTCCATCGGTCTCATCACCAGCATCACCATCATCATCATCATCATCATTATTGCTGTTACTGATATCTTTATTCTTTTTTTAATTTTCAAAGTTTTTTAAAAAGTAACATTTTCAAAATGTCCTGTCGAGTAGGCTTTCGACATTTCTCGTCTCTCAGATTTTTCTTTCGTTTTTTTTCGTCAGGATATCATCAATGCATTGATCAAGAAACATGACTACCTAGTACACTCATTACCCTGCGCCTGGAATGTTCAACTGAGCGACAATACCCGTAGCGAGGTACGTAAAAGTCATTTCTCCTCTGTCGTGGAAAGGTGTAATGTGGTGGCAGACTAGGTCACACTCATTTGGAAGAGAAACAATATTCTACATCGTTTTCTTCTCGATATATCATGTTCTTAACTCTAGATGTGGTCGTTTGGAAGTTATTTTTACCAGAAAATTCCTTCCTTAGTCCAGGAAGTGGATCCTTGTGGGTGGTCTGGGATGTCATCAGGGTAGATGTTCTTTTCCAGCTTTAATACCCGCTATTTATATAATGCCTCATCGTAAATTTTATACCGGAAACAAGATATATTTGAAACATTTGCTTATTTTTGCTTTTTTTGTCAATTTTCACTTCATTTGGAATTTCATGAATATTCAACTGATTTGAAAAAATCAGAGAATAATCTGGTGATCAAATATTGCATAGCAGATTTGAATATTCATATAACATTCTATGGTTCTTCTGTACAGAAGATTCTAAACGACTCTTCATTTGTACAGCAGTTTGTGTTACGATACCAGAGAAATTATTGCCTGATGATATTATTTTCCTCAGATGATAATTAATTTTGTACGTAAATATAAAGAAAAGCAGAGACTACCGCTCGGCTCAATTGCCGTGATGACATCACTATTAACTCGCCTGCTGGCAGATTCATTCATATAATTTCACCTAAAATTTTAAAATCTGTATTTATCCTCTAGTTTCAAAAATTATATGAGGATGCGGTTTTGACCTAAAGATGCAAAACATTTCATGTAATTTCGTTACACAATGAATATAGTCAGCCTTTAGAATATCCATTTAAGTGTTGCAACAACGTTACGATTTATATTGCACTTTGAAGGAACGCCAAATATGCAAAAAATTCATCTCCGCTGCTTGAAACATCTTAGTATTTAAATGTTCATACTATAATTTTGTTTAAGATGCTACTCATTGTGTTCTCATGAAGCAAGGATGAATTTTTTGCCGTTTGGCACCCCATACATTTCTTTCATTAATTGGCCTTTTGACTTAACTTGTAAAAGTAGCCAATTATCTTCATTCAAAAGGAAAGCACTGATTTTGTGTTTTGTTTTTTTGTAACCATTTCATCAAAGAGATTGCAGTTACTCAGGTCAGTGATTTTACTTGAGCCAAGGTTATTTGCAGGTAAATTGTATAACAGACATTAACTTAGAAGTAACTGGTACTTGTAACTCTGTCCAGAGAGCTGATTTTAGAAATAATTGCTGGTTGGGTTTTTCTCTGTTAAGGACCATTTTAGGCAGCAAATCTGATCATTGACCAAATTCAATATGAAATGGATGGCATGGTGGAGTGAATTTACCGTAAAATAAAGACGAGTATTTCTCTGGAAATGCTCAGAAATAGTATTGGTTGACAGATGTTGGGTCTTAGATCAACCCTTCAAATATCAATCTTGGCTCGAAGGACAAAATCATCTTGGTACTTGGAGCTGTTAATTAAACTCCCCGTTTAATATGAGTGTGTACTTAAATATAAAGTGACAGAGTGCAAAGGGTATAAAGTGCTCCGTATTCAGTTAACTAATGAGTGCTCATCAAGTGCGTATTCATTTCAATGGTTAGATCAAGAGTTCCCTAACTGGGGTGCATGAACCCCCATGGGGTGCTCAAGTCCATCCCAGGGGGTACGTGAGACGTTACTTAAAGTCAAAACTAGAGTACTTTTTGTTGAACTGAAATCTGATATATTAGTTATGTATAAAAGTCGTACCTATCAACAAAGTCTTTTCGCATTCCATACGCAGCATCCGTCTCATTGTGTGATGGGTGATCGATGCGTGATACAATTCATAATCTGATCTTTCCAAATAAATATTTGTTCATCTCTTGTGTTTTTTCATTACAATATTACACTATGAACTTGATCTTTTACGAAGCCCTGTTATGCGTATTATAGCATAATAATGACTCAGATCGAGTCTCGAAAAGTTGGGGGTTCGTGGACAACTCTGACATCCACAGGGGTTCGGGGGGGGGGGGAATAAAGTTAGGGAAACCCTGGTTTAGATGGTGTACATTAGAGTGCACTGACGTGTGAGGTATCACTATAAAATATTCCAATGTTGTGGAATAAAACAGAAAATTTCCGCTCTTCAATCTCTGCAGCTTTGCTACACGGCGGTCAACGACCTGAAGGCCATACACTGGAATTCCCCGTACAAACTGAACGTGAAGAACAAACACGTGGAGTTCTTTCGTAACCTGTATCTCACGTTTCTGGAATACGATGGTAACTTATTACGCAGAGAGCTCTTTGGTTGCGAGGCAGGGAAGGGAAATAGTACCTTCCAAGAACAGGTGAGTTTTTGTTGCTATGTCAAAGATTCAATAAAAAGAGGAAAACTGATGGGGTTAAATCTTAGAAGATATGGAAAAGTAAACTACAATCTCAAGTTGTAATTTATTTGATACTAGTGAATTCCTCTCCGTTATAACAAGTGTGATCTATTCCAACAGTAAGTCCATAAACCATTGGGCGTGGCCCGACGTGGGATCGCAAAATCATTTTTCGAGATATTTACATTTTTATTTTAATCGTGATTCCGTAGTTGGATAATCTGGATGAAGAGGACATCTGTTACGAATTTCGTCGAGAGAAGATTCTGCTGCATCGATCACATCTCTATTACCTGGACTACAACTACACACCGGTGAGTCCCAGACTACTTGATAAAGTATGAATTGGTAGGGGCGAGAGAGGTAAGAGCGGGTGAAGGCAGAGGTGTCAAGTAGGCTCCTGATAAGTCTCTTTGGAAAAAGGTGACAAAGTGGGATATAAACTAGCATTTTACGATCCCTTGTATTCCATGACAGCTAGATTACATGAGAAACTGAAGATGTCATCTTGAATTCTTATCAACTTTCCAAGGGTCAAAGGTCAATTGTCGGCAAGTCAACTTACCCTTCTCTTTCATTGGCTTCTGCTATATATGGCATAAAACCTTTGATTAAAGTGCTAGCCAGGGTCGTAAATTTTTGGGAGTTTTCCTCGAAGTTTGAAAATGGGGCGGTTACCAATATGTCTTGGAAAGGGACTTTTCGTTGTAACAAACTGCTCACGACTGCAAGATGCCTGTGAAAGTGTATGTGTGAAAGGTAGAGAGTCTGATATTTTGATTCTACCATGACCTTTGTCAAGGTCGTCACTCTGATCCTAGAAATATCATCTCTATACACAGACTGAAATGAATTAAACAGAGGAAAAGAATTTAGACAGAGAGATGTCACAGAAGATGCTGTGTCAGAGCCCCTTTAAATATTATGTACCGATTCTCAATCATGCTTCACATGCGGCTGGGGGGGGGGTGCATTTCATTGTTTCATTTCTTTCAATTTTAATTTTTTAATTTTGTTGGTTTTGATTCTTGTCTAATAGGAACCGAATGATGTCACTCTTGTTGCACAGCTGAGTATCGACAGATTACAGATGTTGGAATCTATATGCAAACACTGGGACGGTAAGTAGACTGCCACCTGTCCATGCCATGTGCCTCCTCCGATGGGGGCAGTAACTGCAATACCTACAGACTAATTTATGGAACCACGTTACGACAATTTAATAACAGAAAAGAAAGAGAAAATCAGCAGAGGTCAAGAATGTGTTTGGTTTTTACACAAGCTATGAAGGATAACCGTGGTCTTAACAACTTATGGTCTATCCCAAAAAAATTCGGTCCGTTTTTCATCTGGTCTACTTTTGCAATTTTGCATCCAATGGTTACTTGATTTTGGAGGTGGAGGTTTGTTCAAACTTAAAAAGAAGTCATTTTATTTATAGTTAGAGCCTGGAACATGAACATTCTTAATAATTGCAATCTGGACGAGGTTTTATATTCCATACTTCAAATGTTTATGTTTCATCTGTTTAACACAGGACCAATCAGCTTAGCGCTTTACATTTCCGACGGCGAGGCTCAACGTTTTCTCGACTACGCATTGAACTCTGAAACCCTGCAAGCGAGGAAAAATGTCGGCTACCACATTGTGTATAAAGATGGAGTAAGACTAAATTATTCACCTTTTAAGAGAATTTGTTCAGTTCATTATCAAATGTAAATTATTCTGGTTGCTATATTAATTTGCTACTAAGATTTTTCAATTTTGTCCTTAAGATTTTGGCAAGGTGTTAACCATTTTATTATCAACTTTTTTAAGGAATATGAAAGGGGTTTACTGGTGCTCTTTTCTCGCTTTCTCTATCCAGGTTTGTGAAACCCTTAATCAAACTGCGGTTTAGTAGTTGTGTTCTCAGGGCACTTGGTACTCTGTTGATACTTAAGCTAGCTGTCTCGATGCTTTAGCTTGCTGTCTTGATACTTAAGCTAGCTGTCTTGATACTTAAGCTAGCTGTCTTGATAGTTAAGCTAGCTGTCTTGATACTTAAGCTAGTTGTCTTGATACTTAAGCTAGCTGTCTTGATACTTAAGCTAGCTGTCTTGATACTTAAGCTAGCTGTCTTGATACTTAAGCTAGCTGACTTGATACTTAAGCTAGCTGTATTGATACTGAAGCTAGCTGTCTTGATACTTAAGCTAGCTGTCTTGATAGTTAAGCTAGCTGTCTTGATACTTAAGCTATCAGTCTTGATACTGAAGCTAGCCGTCTTGATAGTTAAGCTAGCTGTCTTGATACTGAAGCTAGCTGTCTTGATACTTAAGCTAGCGGTCTTGATCCTAAGCTAGCTGTCTTGATAGTTAAGCTAGCTGTCTTGATACTGAAGCTAGCTGTCTTGATCCTTGAGCTAGCTGTATTGATACTTAAGCTAGCTGTCTTGATGCTTAAGCTAGCTGTCTTGATACTTAAGCTAGCTGTCTTGATAGTAAAGCTAGCTGTCTTGATACTTAAGCTAGCTGTATTGATACTTAAGCTAGCAGTCTTGATATTTAAGCTAGCTGTATTGATACTTAAGCTAGCTGTCTTGATAGTAAAGCTAGCTGTCTTGATACTTAAGCTAGCTGTATTGATACTTAAGCTAGCAGTCTTGATATTTAAGCTAGCTGTCTTGATACTTAAGCTAGCTGTATTGATACTTAAGCTAGCTGTCTTGATAGTTAAGCTAGCTGTCTTGATAGTAAAGCTAGCTGTCTTGATACTTAAGCTAGCAGTCTTGATATTTAAGCTAGCTGTCTTGATATTTAAGCTAGCTGTATTGATACTTAAGCTAGCTGTATTAATACTTAAGCTAGTTGTCTTGATAGTTAAGCTAGTTGTCTTGATACTTAAGCTAATTGTCTTGATAGTTAAGCTAGCTGTATTGATACTTAAGCTAGCTGTCTTGATGCTTAAGCTAGCTGTAGTCGCAAGGAATAAATCTGTCTGTGGTTTGGATGCGTGTCTGCTTCTCAGAATATTTGTTCTATATTCTCCCTTGTCTCCCTCTCTCTAACAATATGATAAATAGTAAAAAATATATAATAATAACAGAATGATGAATTTTTGCCACTTTCTTTTATCCTTAGCAATTTTACCCGGTGAATTATCTTCGTAACGTAGCTTTGAAACAAGTCCAGACGGAGTACATTTTTCTCACCGATGTCGACTTCTTACCAATGAAAGGCCTTCACACCAACCTAAAGAAACAAGTGGTGAACCAAAATATGGAAAATACCAAAAAGGTAAGTTTGGTCATGGTTTCTGTGGGAGAGGGGGGGGCAGAGGGGGGGGGAGGCTGCACCGTTTGAAATAGTAAACTCATTCCAAAGATATTACTGAGTGTTAAAAATGTAGGAAAGAGCACTAGTGTTGCCAGAATGTAAGGCAATGGTGTTGCCAGAATTTGAAGAAACTGTGACGAAGGGTACCAGTTGTTAAAAAAAATGTACTCAATATTTATGAGTAAAGTAAAATTTGCAATTTGAGAGACTGGCCCCCACCCACACTCACCCCCCATCCCCCCACCCCACCCCCATCCTTTCTCAAAGTTTACGTGTACGATGTACTTTAATATCTAACCCTATACATTTTCTAACAGGCGCTGATCGTTCCAGCATTTGAGACGCTGCGATACCGTCTCGACTTCCCAAAGACCAAGTCAGAAGTGATTCATCAGCTTAACTTGGGAACTCTCTTGACCTTCAGGTACCACGTTTGGCCTAAGGGACATGCGCCGACTAACTTTGCCAAGTGGCGGACAGCAATAACTCCTTATACCGTGAGTAAATGCTCAGAAGGTAACAGGGACGTTTGCATCTCATTGCCTATATTACAGGCATGAGCTTTTTTCCGCGAATTCGCGTAATATCCGTGATTTCTTTTCTACCTCGGGGACAAACACTTTTATCCTAACGCACTGTAGCATACGCAAACTGGAGCCTATACCGCAATTTTTGCAAAGTTCCATGATATTTTTTTTACCCCAGGCTCATCCCTGATATTAAGAAATGTTAATACGCCAGCCTATACCTAGACACCTAACATGCAGGGGTGATAAGCCTAACCATTTGTTTGCAATGGAAACTGCAGCCCAGAGTTTGATTTTATGTGAATTTGAGCTGAGCTTCAGTAATTTGCTGTCAAATTTACTACCAGGCTTGCTGGATAGGTGGAGACCTCCATCTGAAGGAACTAACATTTTAATCAAATATGTTTAATTGTTTAGATCAGATATCAGACTATTAGCAAAAATATTAAAAGTTACCTTCTTAACAAATAATTATAGCATTGAAATTCTATTTGGAGATCTAACATGGAAAATTATGCCACCATACTTGTTATTAAAGATCTGTTATAGAAAATGCTGTCACCGTACCTTCTTATTCAAAATCTAATATGCAAAATGCTGCCACCATACTTGTTATTAAAGATCTGTTATGGAAAATGCTGTCACCGTACCTTCTTATTAAAGATCTAACATGGAAAATGCTGCCACCATACTTGTTATTAAAGATCTGTTATAGAAAATGCTGTCACCGTACCTTCCTATTAAAGATCTAATATGAAAAATGCTGCCACCATACTTGTTATTAAAGATCTGTTATGGAAAATGCTGTCACCGTACCTTCCTATTAAAGATCTAATATGAAAAATGCTGCCACCATACTTGTTATGAAAGATCTGTTATGGAAAATGCTGTCATCGTACCACTTCATATTAGAAATAGATGACTATTGGTCTGTTTAAGTTTTATGTAATATCCAATTGATCACCTCGGGATAAAGATCTTAAATCTGTTCGGCGTCCTTTCTTCATAACCAGGTGCAATGGGAGGCCGATTTTGAGCCTTACATCGTCATAAGGAAAGACTGCCCTCACTACGATACAAGGTTTGTTGGATTCGGTTGGAACAAAGTATCACACATAATGGAAGTCGACGCACAAGGGTGAGTTTCCCGTCTGTAAAAATGATTTGATTCATTTTCATATTTATTCATCCACTTTTTTCTTTATTATGTATATTTTCAGGAAATAGTATAATTCTATCAAGTTATCATAGAGCGAAATGCAGTGTGTATTTACAATTAATATTAACATGCTGCTGTTATCTTTCCTTATTGTACCTGTGTCCTTGCATGGAAAAGGAGAAAACAGTAGTTCGATACTTCTTAAAGCTATTAAAGAGTTCTTCTTGAGGGTTTCCCAGAAAGAAATGCGGGCATAAAACATTGTAAGCTGGAAATCAACAAAACAAGATCCGTGGGAACAGAAAATGGCAATTGAGAAATTAAATAAGGCATTTACAAACTAATGCATCACTAATTGTACAGTTAATTAAAATTGATTGAAAGTTAAATTTGGACACATCTGAGATGACATTAGTTTGTGTTTTGTACCTTTTTTTTTACAGTCAAGCAGGATGAATAATCATAAAGATATTATACAAACACAAGAGAGGTATAGCTAAATTTCGCATCGTTAACTTGTGAAGATTCTAGTGTTATCGTCGATGCAATTAAACATGTACAGACACATGTGTTTAATTGCTCCCTTGAAAAGTTGAACTTTTACAAAATGTCCCTATTAATCAGGATCGTCCCGTTTCTGCACCAAAACTATATAGTCCTGCCGGCAAACTAAATTTTCACAATTTTCTAAAGTGACATTCAAAATGACCACTGCGTTTAGGATTCGCAAATTAATACATGTACATTTAGTACGCATCATGGGCCGCAAGAACAAGGTCTGGTTGTGGGTACAATTATGTCATGATTATTTTTAGAAGCGTGATATAATCGTGACTCGTGAAATGTTGTGTGTAACATGGGCTGATGTGTGACTAGTATGGCACACTTAAGTCAATGTAACTTTTTCGCGGTATCAGTACTTGAGTAACGTTAGATACAAAAGTTTAGACCGCACGGCTAAAGTAAGGAGTTGTGTCCCACTGTTCAACCTGCAAGAAAAAGGGTAACCCTAAGCTCACATAATCTGTGAGCATGCAGGGTTTAAGTTCATTATATCTCACACATGCATCTGTGAATAAAGTTGTGTATACATTCGTTGATCTGGAAATATGTGCCGATGGCCTTATCTCACTAATCAGTCTTTGAAACATACTTTAGATATGGTAAACTAAATTGTCTGGATTGTGTAAGGATTTTGTGACATTCAAAAGTCATTTCCATGAATTAAAATTCTTTCTGTTTGTCCTTTCATGAATCTCATTCATTGTAATCTGCAACACAGAGAATTCGGAAGACAGTAATAATTCATCCAGTAGTATTGTTTCCAAATCGTTTAATTAGGACAAAATAAATTATCCTTTTTACTTCAAGGTTTCCAAAATAACGCTTGCTTTGTCCTCTGTTCATCACGAGAGGTAAAATGGCATTTTAAATCTGTATTAAAATGTGAAATGTCAGTTACAAAGAAAAAAGTCACAATCATAAACTAAATTAATAACAAATATATTTTTTATTACTTTCTCATTTCTAGATATGAATTTGTTGTTCTCCCAAACGCTTTCATCATCCATATGCCACATACTCCAAGCTTTGACATCGCCAAGTTCCGTTCCAGTGAAAACTACAGATCGTAAGTAGATTGAGTGGTTCTTTCTATTATCAATAGCAGCTACTTGTACCTGTTTTCATTTAATTTCAAGTATTTTATGGACTTCTGAATTAGTTTAATGGTTACTTAAAGGTAGATAATTGATGTCATCGTCATTTTAATTAATAAGAATTGTCGGATCTAGAGAAAATTGTACAAACACGTTGATCCCGATTCATGGTCGATATTAGACATTGATTGGTTTAGCCCATGTATGACATCACAGACTATTGCACAATCTACTCATTCATAAAATCCATGAATTTTCTTACCTTACTTCAAATAGCTTTCAAAAAAATGTCTTTTCACTTCTTGGTTAATTTTCTATTTCACATTTTGCATAGTTCTAAAAGATTGCCATTAATCTCATAAGATCCATTCCCATGATGCTTTGCATTTGCTAACAAACATGGAACTGCTAATCCCAAGAAGAAATAGTTAAGTTATAATGTTGTGGTGGGATAAATGTGCTTAATATATTTGTTGAACCCCAGACTTGATTCTAACATTTATTACTTATTTTAGCAAATCTTTTCTTTTTCTCTTTTCTCTGGTAACTGGTTTTAATCCCATTCTATCCCCCCAAAAAATGTGAATTTACTGAAAATAACTTAAAAAATGGCATTCTTTATTGCTTGGTCAATTTGCTTTTTTCACATTTTTTATCATTTCAAGAGCTGCATTAATCTCATAAGATCCATTCCCACGATGCTTTGCATTTGCTAACGAACATGGAACTGCTAATCGCAAGAATAAATACCTAATTTATTATTGCTTTGGAAGATTTCAGTAGTTACAGCTATAAATCTACTGAAAAATGAATGTATACAATTTGGTTATCAACATCCAACTACTTTGATCTGATTCAATGAACATTTAATATCAACAACAAAATCAACGTCAACAACATAAATCAAATGGGAGGGTTCCAAACTTCCAATCACCTCTGAGTTTTCTTTTGTTTTTGTAGATGTCTACAAACTTTGAAAGAGGAATTTCAACGGGATCTCTCCAAAAAGTATGGATTTGCTGCCTTGAAATACATGGCTGTTGGCAACAGGTAACAAAAAGTGAGGAAAGTTTCTCAACTACGGTCTTTGTTGCCATGGAGAATGTGACTCGCGAGTCACAGAGAACAGACAGTTATGGAAAGTCTGAGAGGTACAGCTTTGCTACGATGGAGTACGTGGCTGTTTGTCGTACGTAACAGAAAACCAAGAACGGTTTTGAAAGAACCGTTTTGTTGCCATGAAGAAGTACATGGCTGTCACTACATAGGTTACAGAGAGTTCAGGAAATGTTTTAGAGGGAGAGGTTTTGCTTCCTTGGAGTTAGTTACTAGTATTCCTAGGTAACAGGGTCATGGAAATGTTCTAGATGGAGAGTTTTTGCTTCCGTGAAGTTAGTTACTAATACTCCTAGGTAACAGGGAGTCATGGAAAAGTTTTAGATGGAGAGTTTTTGCTTCCTTGAAGTTAGTTACTAATACTCCTAGGTAACAGGGAGTCATGGAAAAGTTTTAGATGGAGAGTTTTTGCTTCCTTGAAGTTAGTTACTAGTATTCCTAGGTAACAGGGTCATGGAAATGTTCTAGATGGAGAGTTTTTGCTTCCGTGAAGTTAGTTACTAGTATTCCTAGGTAACAGGGTCATGGAAATGTTTTAGATGGAGAGTTTTTGCTTCCTTGAAGTTAGTTACTAATACTCCTAGGTAACAGGGAGTCATGGAAATGTTTTAGAGAGAGAGTTTTTGCTTCCTTGAAGTTAGTTACTACTTGTCCTAGGTAACAGAAAGTCATGGAAATGTTTAAAGAGAGAGTTTTTGCTTCCTTGGAGTAAGTGATTATAGTCGTAGGTAACAGAGTTAGGGAAAATTGATGAGGAAAATTTTGCTGCCTTGTAGTTTCGCCATTGCCTGTCGATGAGGGGTAACAGAAAAGTTAGGAAATGTTTTAAAACTAAAAAGATAGTTTTTCTGCCTTGGTGTATATGGCTGTTGGTAATGTAAGTACCAGAAAGATAGGGAAGATTGACTTTATGGTAACGAGTCTTCGTTTAATTTATTATTGAACTTTAAAACTTCTGTTGATAACTTCAAACCATTTGTACTTAAGTCTCTGACAAGGTGCAAGTTTTGCAAATTAACTCAAATTGCTTTTGCCCAAATAACTTTATTTGTTCAAACATGTCCAAATGCCTTGACCGGTATCACTGTCCAGAGGAAAAACTAGTTTTGACAAATGAAAGAAGATGAAATTACTGAGTTATCCTGGTATAATATTTTCATGCAATTCCTACATTCAATTTTTTGAGTTATTGAAAGCTGAAATTTGTCACAGTTTGTACCATAAGGGAACTGGAAGCCAACAGTCGTGATGTCGTAGTTACACGCTGAAAGCAAAAAGATTGATTTTTACTTATTTTTTTGGTTATACTGTATTGTTTTACCTTTGAATTGGATGTGGTTCCAACTTTGCCTGAGGGGATGTGAAGTTCACGATACCCCGAACGACTGAAGTGTATTCATATGTTAATGAATCACAATTTTGAAGAAGAAAATTTGATATACATTTTAAGGAAAACATTTTAAAGGAAACTTGTCAGTTTGCATCTATGACATCACACCTGTTTGCTTCAAGTTCACTTTTGGTACAAAACATGTCAACTTGGAATGTTGTTATCTCAAAGTAAAATAAACAAAGGAATTTAATGCAAAATTCACTAAGATGTTTATAATATGTTCCACTTTCATCAGTCAATACTAACTTTTTCCTCTGGACTATCCTTTCAATGATGAGGAATTTTTGTCTCCAATTGCTAAAAGAGCAGTTGTTAAGCATTTGCTAACATAGCATTAAAGGGTGTGAAGACTCGCGCAAAAAGAAACGTCTAATGCCGGTAATCTGACCTAGTTTCGAATGAGGTGTAACAGAAGTGTTAGACACCACCATCGGTCCCAGAAAATACACACACAGCTTGCTACCGTCGGTAATTAGACACTAGTGTACAGTCAGTAAATACAGCTGCGGTCAATACCCACAGCACAGTGTACAAACGATTGAGCGATGGACATCTCAGGTCCATCTAAAGATAACAAGGTATCACGTTTCATTACTGTCTGCATTTTGTAGCGACACAAAAAAAACGTCACTTGCAAGCAAAGGAAAGTTAACTTTTTCAGATGGCCACACACGGTTTGGGGCGAGTCTTCAATGCCTTTAATAGCAATAACATTAATAGAAATACATTGCAGTTTAGAAAAATGATTTAGTGAGGGCAGGTTGCTATGTCATCAAAGTTGTGAACATTATTCAGGGACCATTATTTTGAACTTTGAGCATATTTGGGGTTGGCCCGGGGGTGGGGATGGGGGGGGTGGTGGAATGCCAACAATCTTTAGTCTATCAGCTGCAAATAATGTATGGAACTTCAGTGAACTGCACAAAGTTGGAAGAAAATACATTGAGAACAGCTTCTGGTTAAGCTGTCAGTGACTGACATGTGTTTTGAAATAAGTGTATATATTTTTTATAACAATTCCTTTTTAAAAATTTCTGAATGTTCTGCAATCACTCATTTGGTATTCAGGTTCAACTAATTGTCCCTCATTTCTTAATAATTCATCTTCATTCTAATTAATCAGCTTTTAATTCAAAATTTTGCATCTTGCTATTACCCAAAAAATACAATTGGACTTATTTTATTAAAGGTATATATTAAAGTATGGTTAATTATGTTTTTTTTCACCTTCATTTATGATGACAGACGATATCTAATTGTAGGGATGAATCCAGGATGTGTTTTTTTTTCGGGGGGGGGAGGGGGAGGGTCTTTGGTGCCGACATCCCTATAGAGGAGTTGGGGATACTCCCTTAAGTAATAATTAACATTTCAGAGGCATATTTAGGCTATAAATTTGGTCTATATCAAATGATGTGCTATTGTCTCCTTAAAATGTTTGTTTGGAGTTGAAAAGTGGGGAATGGTTACAAGCCCGCCTTTTGGTTTGGGGTTGCCCTATCCATGGGCTTCAAGAACGAGGTCTGTACGTGGAGAGAATTATGTCATTGGGCCATCTTTTAGAAGTCTTCATTTTCATATATATTTTCATATAAGAGTGCATATTTCTTCATCCCGTACTTTCCCAGGGCTCCCTAATTGATCGTGCACCCTGGGCTGTAGTTCCCCTGACCTCCCTCCCTTTCATTCTTCAACTCCCCCACCCACACCCCTCCTCCTCCACCCTCATCTGTTGAGGCCTGGCCTTAATACCTACAGTAGATCCTATTTTAAGAAATATAAGAAATAAACTGGTGCTAATAGAATATGATATCATTCTATTTCATATTTCATTTCACATTTTTAACAGCTGACCTGTTATTTAAGTGGTTAAAGTGTGTTTAAGTTTGTGAATTGATTGGGTTCTGTACTCTTTCTATGCGTGTGGTTTGTGATAATTAAGAAAGTACCAAAAATTGCTTCTGTTTGCTTTCTCTTGAGGGTGGGTGGAGGGGGGGGGGGCAGGGGGTTTCTAGGTGGAAAGTAAACCATTTTCTTCTCAGCGTATGTGCATATTGTGGGAGTTGTTTGATTCTGTTAATCTTGTCTATATTTTTGGTCATTTAAGGTTGATAAAGAAAAGTGATTGTACAATTGTCTCTGTGATGATATTCCGATATATTCCATGTCAGTGGATCGTCTGAAAATTTCAAAGTGAAGAAGAGCATGAACTTTTTAGATTTCTTTTGTATTTTTGTGTTTTGAAAACTGATAGGGAAGTTTTACGAAGAGGAGTTGACTTTGATTGGGGGGGGGGGGTTGGGGAGAGACTTAGGGGCTGAGTAGTAAACACAGAGGGATTGAAGGGAAGGACTACAATTTATCTGAAATGAGTTTTAAGTAGCTATATATTACTAATATCCTTTCTGTAACCTTTCTACACTGTTCGTATTCATTTTATAATTTTGTTTTGGCTTTTGTGTAATTTCATTTTTTCCCTTTGTTTCCTTATTACTTTGTTTTAATATCTTTATTGTTTATCTCGTTAAATTATGTACACTCAATTACTCTGTAAATATAAACAACAGATAAGTCTAACACAAAGCCTCAAGAGTTGTGCAATTGCTGTAATAGTTTCTTATGCCTCAGTACGCATAAACAAACATATTTCTAGCTTTTATTTCGTACCATATAAACCATGCTAAAATAATTATGATCATCTCATAACTGCTATAAAGCCAAAGCCAGTCATTAATGCTAGTATATATTTCAAACATATTTCCTTTGTTTGTGTTTTAATTACTTATTTGCTTCTTGTATGTGATGTCTTAAAGGTCTACGGACAATTAAATTTAAAATAGATGCAAGAAGCAACAAAAAAAAGGGGGGGGGGGTCGAATTAGCCAGTTATGGTGAAGCGTGCAACATTTCTGTTTCTGCGAACTCCACATCTTTTGCTGTTGCTTTAATAGACGTTGGATTCTTTATTTGACACTTTCATATTCCTGAGAGTAATGACAAGGGTTCGAACCTTAACAGGAGTGAGTCCTCATTGGACCAATGGCAGCTTCGTGCAGCTTAATATTGCTTTTCGGACAAAATAGCTGAAAATATTTTTTTTAAAGTTACATGTTGTAATGTATTCCACTTCAAATTGTATTCAAACATAACATGTAATTTTTTTCATTCATTATCACTTTTTGTTTCCATCATTGAATGAATGTAAAGTTGCAATATTAAGTTCCAAATAGAACGAACCCAATGCAAACAAAATTTCAAAATTCATGTATTTTCATGATCATCTTCTCCCTATCACTAGCAGATTGCTAGATATGTTTCAAACATGATTAAAATGTTCCAAATTTCTTCTGCCAGACCACGAGCGTTTCTGTCACAGTTCTTGAATCTTACTACTATATCGAATTAATGTTATATTGAGGCTATTAATTCAACGTCCTATACCACTCCTTAAATGGCATCAGTGTTTGTCCCAAAATTCTATAACAAAAAAATCGGCTAGAATATCTCAAAAGTACATTCCTTGAGTCTCAGATTCTTCAAATTATTCCCAGGCATTTGAGAATTGTTAAAATACACAGTTAAATAGCTCAAGTGTGGACAAAGTATTTTTAAGAGTGAGCGCAGTTGAAAAAATGCTTCTTGAAATTTGACCATTGGTGACCATTATCAGACCTTCTGGCATATATTTAGGGGTGGGGGGGGGGGGCAACGAGTGATGACATTTTAAGTTTGAGGTTCCATGATCGTTTGGTATTACGGTGTAACGGAACACTGTTTCTACAGCAAAACTGCATGCATACATTTTTTATCATATCTATATCCATAACTTAAAAGAGGTTACAAAAAACATGTGCTTCCCTGTTTTTTAAGTCTGGTTTTTTTGCAAAATATTCATATAAATATTTCAAACTCTTTTTTTCTGCTTCGAACAAAGACCATGTTATTGCATGCCTGAATTATTTGCCTTCCTTACTTAATTTATTAGCCTTGTCTGTATTTTGATTTTTTTTTAATCTATAATTTTGGTCCTTCTTTGTTTAATTTTCAAACGTTTCCTCGTTCATGTGTATCATCTCCATGTTCTTATGACACAACATACTCCTGGGCCATCAAGATCAGCAGGTTGGGAGGAGAGGGAGGAGTGGGGTGGGTAGGAGGAGGAATGAGAGGAGATTTACATCAAGTATTTATCTATAAGCTACGTTCCAAAGAAAACGAACCCTATGCAAGAAAATTTCATACCCTCAATAACCCCAAATGGAGAGCTAACAATGTATATTTTATACGTGGGAGGGGGAGGGGAGGGAGGGGGTTGTTTCCAAACCCTCTCACTCTACAGCATTAGTTTGGTGTGTATCACTTCTATTATAATGCAATAGTGCATCTCTATGATAACTATCACCTTCCTCCACCCCCTCCCCCACCCCCGCCCGCTACATATTTTGACATTGAAATTAATTACACGAACAGGGCAAAGGGAGGGAGGGGGTTGTTTCCAAACCCTCTCACTCTACAGTATTAGTTTGGTGTGTATCACTTCTATTATAATGCAATAGTGCATCTCTATGATAACTATCACCCTTCCTCTACCCCCATCCCCTCCCCCCCCCTCTCCCCCAACCCACTACATATTTTGACATTGAAATGAATTACTTGAACAGCTTAAGGATTCCACTTGCACAAGTTCCCTTTACTCTGTAACCTAAATACGTCATTGTAGAATGACACCCAATATTCGTTCGTGATGTTACACGGAGTGAACAAAGAAAAACCAACAATGGAATTTCACTCTGTAAAGCTCCTGGCAGAGGTGAACCCTTGACAAATTGTGTAAAATGGGCTTTCGATAAAAAAGAATCGATGCGTCGAACAAATACGATCAAAGAGGGTTGCTATGACGACAATGCAACGCGCTTTTATGAAAGGGATTTACACTGGGTGAATCACGTAATCATGCATAAGTTATGTACAACTATAACGCCAAGATCCCCTCTATACTATGGCCTACACGGTAACCTTTGTAGCCTATACCGGAATCTTTAACTTTTAAAATCGAATGTCTTATTTCTACTTTGCATCTATAAAGTTTGTTTGTTTCCAACATGTTGGACACTAAAAAATCAGACGTTAATTAGCGCGAACCGTGTTCAGGAATTTTATTTGAGGACACTTTCAGACACTTTAGTTACGGTAAGTAATTTTATAGTTTGTTTCAGAAACAGGCACCCTGCAGCAACCGACTATAGGCCAATATTTCAGATGTTGACTTACATGATTATATTGTAGAAGGGATAGAATAACATTTTGTTTTATAGAAAAGTTACCCAATTAAAGCTAGAACCTGGGTATTATTATGTATGACGTAATGTAACATGTGATGGAGATATTGGTGATAATCTCTACGGGATCTCTAAGTAGAGGGGTACAGTGAAGGGGGAATCTTTTAAAAACCGTTTTGTCCTTTCTGCATTTGAAAACGTGTGTAATACGGGCGGAGAATAATTTCTAGGAACTAGCTGAATACACGGAATGTTGCCGGAGAGGTTTCAAACAGTTGAATGTGAAGGATCAGGGAAGGGTTTGACCCTCGTTGAAGGTGACTCCAGGCCATGTAGTGTGTTTGGGGCTCCTCCGACTGGGAACAAAAATTTAGCGCAGTCTGAGCAGGGGCGTAGCGAGCGGGGGGGGGGTGTGGGGGGTGTCACACCCCCCCAATAATTTGGTCGCTGTCGGCAAATTTTGGGTCTGTCGGCAAATTTTGGGTCTGTCGGCAAAAGGAGAAAAGGTGA
>JAIPMN010007407.1:2685-14179 GCA_020650975.1 Apostichopus californicus
CCCCCCCCCCCCCCGCCTACATATGGTAGGATTGTATGCACGGTAACTTTGCGATAGTCTAACAGAGAAATAAAATGTTCTCTTAAAAGTCGAGGGTCATGAGGATCTCTTTGCTTATTCTCTGTGGTTTAATTTTATCCTTCAACTACGCGATTTCACCGATGCTTTGATAAGACTTCGCTGTATGGAGATTGAGATTTATACTCGTAAAGTTTTTTGAGTCTAAAAAGTTGAAGCAAGGAAGAATCTACTTAACTTTGCGCATGCGTTGTAATTCCGGTTAATGGGTGAAATACTTCGTTTAAAGAGTATCAGAATTCAAACTTGATGTTAACGTCTTCCACTGTACACATTTTAACCGTTTTCGTTCAGGCTGTGTGGCCTAACATTGCGATTAAAGGTGATTACAGTGCGTGAACTTACCGTACACCATCATACGTTTGAACGTTTTAGTCAATTCCTTTGGCATAATGTCTGCACATTGTATATCGAAACTACAATGCCTAGGCCTAGTGTTGACCGGAGTCGCTTAGTTTTAACCACGAACACCTTAGCCTACTTTCTAAGTTATCTCAAGAACACCTTCCCTGATTATCGTAAATACACATAAACTTACGTTTTCTTTTATATGTTTATATCTTCGTCTTGTATGTTTCAAACTCTTATACCACCGGTTCTCCAGCTATCCAATCCATCTTTAAACGGCGGCGTAACCTATATGGATAGAACGTCACTTGAAGACATCAATTCCAGACGTGTCCAAGAAACAGTTTGAAAAAAGCGGGATGATTACATCGGATAAACAATAAATCAATTCTTTCTGTTACGTCAGTTAAAACAATTGAGACGCTCTAAACTTCTCTGTGCCAGAGATCTGGCGCTTTAGTTTTGATTTGCATCTAAACGGTTTCGCGCTTCATATAAACATTTCACTAATTTCATGTAGGAACGTGGGCGACGGAACCAGGCGCGTGTCAGTTAAGTAACGAGAGGCGTCCGCTTGGCTACGCCACAATACGGCAGTGCGCCATAAGTGCGTGGTTAATTAGCAACAGAGCGTGACATGTCAGTGTAAAGCGTGGATTACGCACGGCTAAGAGGCCCGTGATAGACATTGGTGACGTGTCGCGCATGCGCTCTCCCACCATCAAGACGCGAAGTGGACAACTTACTATCTCAAGCTGTTTCCAACGCGCGATATTCGTCCTTTTTATAGGTCTTTAAATGTTATATAAACTGGCAATCGGCTTCTACAGCCGTTGATAAGCTATTGTTTCAATAGCAGGGTTAAATTAAACGTGCATGGTAATCAATATGTGTTAGATCCAAGAGAAAGGAACGGCCTGAAAAGTTGGCAAACACATATACGTAAAGTTACACTACCTTGTATAGAGTCTTCTTTCATTGGAATATCCTTTAACTTATTCACCATGCTGTTTGTGATATCTGGTGTTACCTGCACGCGAAATGCTGTTTAGTTTTCAGAAATACTTGACGAAGTTATAATTGTATACGTTTATACGCTAGTCGGTAGTCTTCCTTATTTGCTTATAATTTCCCCGCGGGGAGGGGGGGTGGTTAGTGAAGAGAGAAGGAAACGCGGATTCGCAAAGGGGAGGTGATGAGTTTAGGGGTGAGAGCAGCTAGCATGGGAAAAGGGTAGGAAGAGTTGTCGGAGAATATTTTTGATTTCAATTTAATATGAATATACTAAAACAGACAGTTCACGGTACATTGTAAATTTCAGACTTTGAAAAAAGTTCTAAAGAATACGCTTGTGGAATAAGTGTTTAGACGGATAAATTTCAAAGCGAAAGCTATCATTTGCGAGGAACATATTGTTGCTTAGCTCTGTCGATATTAGTGATGAGATATAAATACGTGGACTTTTGCTAGGATTGGTTGAAAAAAAACATAAAATAAAGTAAATGAGATTCTAAGTGCGAAAAAATACAGCAACAAAGGAACAAAGGCTTATGTTGGCTATCATTCAATGGAAATTCATTCACCCCTTTTCTTTATTTCTCTCTTCCTCCTGGTTCTCTAGAGAAAATATCACAAAGCTAAAACAAAGGTTAGGTGCGATTGAAAACTATGTCACTTAGCCACTCCTTATAGCCGGAAGGGAGTCTCCGTTGAAAGAGATTAGCCGGTAGCATCGGTTGCACTCTCCGGACGCGGTGCAAGTTAGCTTCTTCTTCGTCTAACTCTCTTCGATCACGGGGTGGTCCTCGGTAAGGACGATAATGGGTTCGTCCTTGATTTCCAGCAGGTCTACCATCAGTCCTACTCCTTCGATTGTCTTGACCAATGGGACGGTGGTGACGCACTCCGATTCTCTCACCGCGGGGTCGACCATTATGAGGAGGAGGAGGACGGGCTCCCCCTTCGTCGTCACCTTCATCACCGGCCTGAGTAGAGATGACGTTGCCATCGCTATTCGCGTCAGAGGCAGAGTAACATTTCTGGCCACCAGTTCTCACCGGAGTTCCTTTGTAGCATCCTAGGATGTAAGGGAAGTCGGAGGTAGTATGGTATTGATAGACTCCCTCGGAGTTCAACCGACCGTGGCATTCATCCAGGTCAGCTGAGGTCAATCGCCTCCCGTTTTCGTCATTCGGTCCGTAAATGGCGAACCCATCGAAGGCGACTCCGATCAATGGTGAGGCCTCTCCTTCAACAATCTGATTAGAGAAGAGAAAATTCAGTTCAATCAATTCAATTTTATTTGATGAAACACTTAGAGACCGAGTACAAAAAAAAAGGAAGTCTGATGGCTGTTGAGTTTAACCAAAAGAGGATTACTGTCAGAAAGAGAGAAGGTCTCTGTGGTAACAGCCATGTAGTTTATCATGAGGATTATTCAGAATATATGTTTGAATTATCAGCACCTAAACATTATCAATGAGGGATCTGGGCGTCAAAACTAATAAGCTGATTCTAACATACAATACTCACATTCTCATGGCAAACCTCGAAGCGGACATATGCGCGGAGAAGGGAGGATGGTGTTGAGGGAGGGGAAGAGGGGGAGGGGTAAGTAGATGAGGATTTATTTTCTCATTTGTTATTATGAGGGAAGGAGATTAGGCCTTAATCTTGCAATGGTCTGCGTACAGATGTACAGTCTCCTTGCGTAAGTTAGATATATCTTATGTCTGCCCTATTGAACCTGTTCAACAATGTATCGACGCCACCCGTATTCCTCCCCTATGTATCCACCCCATCCCAGCCCCTCTCCTTCCCTCCCACATCTCGGTAATTTAACACAGGTATTTGATATTGTGATATTTAATATTGTGTGAAATTGTGGAGAAAATAACAATAACAAAACAACTCTTACGTCAAACAAACAGCTCGAAGGCATCTTATGGTAATGGTAGGTCCCTCGCATATCTGGATGCCCGTCACACTGGTCGAATATTTCAGCACCCTCTCCTTCTACCGCGTTGTCCCCATCGGCGTCCCATGGGTTGTAGATCATTACACCATTAACAGCCATTGCAACTGGCCCACCAGGAAGGCACGAAGGACTGCTCGCGACGGATGGATTCTTAGGTACATTATACACGTTAGAACCGGCAACGATGCTATTTGGGTTTATTCCAGGGAAAGCCCCGGTGTCATGATCCGGTACACCGTTACTCTCGAATGTCCATCGATTACCGTTACTAGTAACCGTCACGTACCCGACAATGCCGGTGTTCTTTTCTGGCATACCGGTGCTGCCAAAGTACTCTATTTCGTTTACAGTGATTGCTTCACAAAAAGTGATCCCGCATAGCGCCACCAAAAAGAGAAATCCCTTCATATTAAAAGAAGCCCGACTGCGCCGGTTTTCAAACCTGTAATTGTAAAAAAAAATGTCTCAAAATAAAAAGCATATGACAATAACTTTAAAAATATAATTAACTTTTTTAATCTTTCAGAGAGAGTAATATTTGCGAAAGTGTTTGCCACTCCAGTTAGAAAATAGGTTTTAGTTTTCTTAAGAATAAATTTTGACGGAAGATTTTAGAATGTGTTTGATCATTTGGGTTCATACTGAAATAAGTAACATTTTTTATTCGTCTCCAGCAGGTTACTCTAAAACTGGGAAAGATTTACGACTTTCAAATAAGATTTGTTTTTCATGGATATATTGTTTCACAAGCAGTATCGCAAGTTTCTCCAAAAAGAGAGAGAAGTTTTACTTATTCTTCTACATGCAATTGATATTTGTGTGTAACGTCTTCATTTCTGAAAGGACAATACATTTCGGTATCATCATTCTAATTCACTGATATCATTTATATTTCTGTACGATATTTATACAATTCATTAGGTATAAACATTACGTCACGTAATTAATTACATAGGAAGCCGACTTTGTGGTATAAACGACATTCATGAACTTTGTTCGTTTACTAGATAGCTGGTGGAATGTGTATATACAGATAATTTCCAGGGTCATGACGAAACACGTACAGGTAGTAAGTTATCTAAATAATAAGAGATAACTTTGAGATACGTTAGGTTCGCAAAGATAAATAAATAAGCTCAGAGGAAAAACCAGAGGAACACAAAATCAGATAAACTGTATTTCGTGGAATCAAAGTACATTGTGTAATGAGCTGCATTGTCTTATACGTCAAAAGAAATATTACATATTATTATTATATCTTATATCTTATGTATAAATTAAATCTCCCTCTTTCAAGCAGATCTGTATACAGACACGGTGATATAGAAACGACCTACCTGCTGATTGGTGTTTTTTTGTTGCTATTCAGGGGACTGTATATACGAGAACATAGTGAAGAGTTTTAATTGTAAGCAACCTTCACATTATATGTACTGAACGTTACGGTATATAACATGCATGAGAGATTGTTTAGCTTCTCTCCTTTGTGATAAACCAATAACTACGCTACAAAATATCACAAACAGACAAACTTTAGGTTTTTGTATCAATTTATTGAATATTCATGTATGGTTCATAACTAGTTTAACAAAGATTTGAAAATTTGAATAAAATAATAGTCAATGTCCCATCTGGGTCACACCAACAATATAAAACAAAGACATTCTTCTGGTGATGAAGATCCCAGATCCCATCGGTTATCTGATTATTAAAAGTAAACAACAGGAATTGTTCTCATAATTTGCCATAATTATAGAAATTGACAAACGGAGTTTGTAATTCATATTCCGAATAGCAGTAATATGATGGAGAAAAAAACAAGAGTTGCATTTTCAGTATTGAAATAATTAATTCCTGAGGTTATTTATGTGTATTGCAGTATGTTTTAGGCATATATAGTTTTTTCTGTATATTATTGGATACAGTGTTAGATTGTTATATAGTTTCTATTAAATTATATTCTTTAATTGATGAAAACAGTAACATCAATAAAATCCCTTAAAGGTGATCAGTTTGTGTGTATATAAATAAACATGGCAAGTTACAGATTGAAGGATCAAAATAAACAACTGGTAAACAGAGGGCAAATAATTCTTCTTTCATAGATCACATTGTAATTAGTAATATATTACAAACTGCGCATGTCAGTACTGTATGCATATAGATCATGTCAGTTTATACAAACAAATAAAATGGAGAGGTAGTCCTATAATTTTAATTTCCTTTTGGTGAGTGAGTTTATTTAATTCTGACTATGACTCCGTGGCCGGTGTGTACAAGATTTCAATTTCGAAATTTCCCCTGCTTGGTTAGGGGAGGGGGCATGAAACATTGTGTATGGAAGGGCCAGAAGCGAATCAAAGGGTTTTGTATATATTTTTAATATTTGCTTTTTATATAGCGCTTTATACCAGCGATAGGTCTCAAAGCGCTTTACAGACGTTATATTACCCCTGGTCAATGATAACCTGTCCCAGAGACAATCCTTCCAGTCGGCAGCAGTTATATACTGCGCCCAATGACAAGTTACCTCACAGGGACCCATTTAACCCCTGGGTGGAGAGAGGCAAGTGAGATAAAGCATCTTGCCCAAGGACACAACGTAATTAACTAGGCAGGAATCGAGCCAGCAATCCTTGGATCACGAGTCCGACGCCTTAGCCAATTTGCCACCACGCTCGTTTTGTATATAGGAGGGGTGCGTTCTTGGGTTCGTTTGTTCAAGCCGACTCCTGCTTGCAGAGTGTTCGGGAGTCCTTCACCAGAAACAGAGTAACAGTTTTAACGTCAAAGGGCGAATTCTGACTTCTGAGTCATGTTTAGACTATAAACTATAGGTATATAATTAACTCTAAACGCAACGTTGCCAGTATTTAGTGATTTTTTCTTAAGATCGTTAAAAATATGTCCTTAAAATATCACTGTGAAGCGATTTAATACCATGTCATTCTCTCATATTATATCTCACCATTTCTACCAATTATGTCTCACAATTGACAATCAAAATATTATTAATTTTGTCTGTTAATCACAACATGTTATGACCGAGATATCATGATTGCTAGTAATGACGAAACTAGAATTATTAAAGACGATGGGAATCTCATCACTGCCCAGTTATATACCGTCGTAGGGGCAGGGACTGTGTTCTCCTCAGGTTCGTTACCTCCAGTCTGAATGTTACCGAGCGAGTTGGCGTCACTTGCAAAATAACAGTTTCCTCCTGGGGGCGTCATCCTGTTCGATGTACCCTTGTAACATCCAAGAATATAAGGGAAGTCCGTGGTAGTGTGATATTGATAAACGCCATCGGAATTCGTTCTTCCGTGGCATTCATCCAAATCCGCAGAAGTCAAGCGATTACCATTTTCGTCGTTTGGTCCGTAGATCGCGAACCCATCGAACGCTACCCCGATTAGAGGTGAAGGTTCGCCTCCGACGTCCTATATCGTGACAAAACAAAACAGGGAAATAAACTATAATAAACAAAACGATATATATAGGTGCGCGGATGAAATTCTTTGAGATAACCCATGCAATTCAAGCTATAAAAAGGATTTTCTGGTGGCTGAAGTTTTGGTAAAAATAGTTGAAAATTTATCAGAATCTCTAGACGAAAATCACATCCTCGTATGCTTTTTGAATTGCGAGCTAATTATTATTATTATTTTATGTGATATCTTGTAAATGCATCTGGCAAGAATCAAATTGATGATGTCATCGAGGCGCGTCAGCTGAAAGTGTCTTTGCATTTATCATGGTCGATCATTTATTCACAGAGGAAAAGAATATTTGTTTTCCAAAAATGGCACATTTTGATGAAGAGAACAGCTTAGCAAACATGCTAATTGTATCAGGTCTCACTAATAAGTCAACGAGAAGATTATAAAAGATTAAGTAAAGCTTTTGAAGACTATTTTCTCAGATGACATCATAGACCATACCAGTCGAAATATGTTACATTCAATCAACCATATCACAAGTCAGGGAGGACCAAATATTGAGATGGAGTTTTCAAACTATAGCAGTGTGGAATATACTTCTCTTCATTATAAGTGTCACAATGTTTGTCACCAGATCAGTCTTAGAGGTATCTCGCATGCCGATTATCTGTTGTTCGTAAATATGCAGATTGACTACGGTGGATTTTGTCCCCTATTATCCCTATATATGAACGGTCGAGAATATTCATTGACTTTAAACGTCGAGAAAAATCACATGATAACAATGTGAATAAATTTGAATTTGAAGACATTTTTGGAAGGTCATGGCTGTAGGCAGTGACCTCGAAATATACGATGCTTGACCAAACAGCTTACAGTCATATCCTCTTCCCCAGAGGCGGATCCACAATTTTATAAAGGAGCGGCCAGGCCCTGAGACAGTTGAAGCCGATCCCCATGTAAGCACCCCTCGTGGATCCTCGCCCGTTCATTGTTCTCCACATACCCCTCTACATCGCCCTCATCCTGCCCATATTAACATCCTGACATGTTTCACTGAGATAACATAATGTTGCCTTTAATGGAGCCACTTATTACAATTCCTCTTAACGTGTTTAAAGTCAATTCATATTGTAACACATATAATACAAGAACACGGATAGGAAACTTACCTCAAATAGGCAGCTTGCTGGCATCTTGTGATAATGGTAAGTTCCTCTCTGATCAGGATGTCCATCACATTCATCGAAAACTTCGGCGGTGTCTCCTTCGACCGCATTCTCATCGAAAGCATTCCATGGGTTAAACAACATGACTCCATTAACAGCCATCGCTATAGGACCACCGGGTAAACACGAAGGGCTGTCGGCGAAGACGGGATTCTTTGGAACGGTGTAAACGTTGTTCTGTGCCTGAATGGAGTTGGGGTTAATCCCTGGCCATAGACCGGTATCGTGATCGGGAACACCGTTGCTTTCGAAGGTCCAACTGTCGCCATTATCTGTGACTGTTACGTAACCGACAATCCCAGTGTTCGATTCCGGCATTCCCGTCGTGCCGAAGTCAGCGATCTCGTCATCAGTGAGGGCGCTACTCAAGGTGAAGCAGATCACGAATATGGCAAACCTTGCGTCCATTGTGTCGTCTTTAAAGAACAGATGCGTTTGTAACAGAAAAAAAGACAAAATAATTCTTCATAATTCTATTTTTGTTCTTCTTGAGACAACGAAAACACAAAGACGACATACAAGGTTTTTCTTTTCACTCTCGTATTTCCTTTTCTTAATATAGCCCAATAAATCCGCGATATTATTACGTAATGTTTAACAACGGTTCTATTCAAACGCAAACTATTCCTCAAAAACCGGGCAGAAATTTTTTGAACACCCGAATAGGATCAACAAGGAATGCCATATTCACGTACGTTCGTGCTGTAAAACCGATTACACATTATAACGGGATATAATGGAAATCTTAAAAATATGGGTAATATTATGCACAAATTACATTCGGATAACGTCATGAATTAATAAATGTACTTTATGACCAGAGCATAAACGCAGCTTCCAGAGCATGGAAGTGTATCTTACAACAACGTTATAATTGTTGAGTGTTCCATGTAATACGTCACAAATTTAGTACAATGTATAATATTTAACCCAATGAATGAAAATGACTAGGTTTGATTACATCGTTTAGGGAAAGAAGTGACCTTATGATGTTTGATTTGATGACGTCAGTGTTTCATTATAAGTTAGGGTTTTAATACAGTTTTCCTTCTTTTTCAATTTCCTAAATTTCTTGGACTCGGTCTATACATCTCTGTAACAGAGGTATAAATTATCACGTGACTTTATTTTCCCGTTGTATTTTGTCAATGAGGTCAATGTATGGGCATTTGAACATTGTTTTATGTGTGTTTAATCATTAAGATAACTTTATATCATGTGTTTTTTGTAAGCACAAAAAGAAATTAAAAAGAAGTTCTGATTAATTGCCCATCCCATTTGAGGAAAATAAATAAAATTTTTGTTTACTAATTTTATTAACTAAATGTGGTTTACTATCAAAAGAACAAAGTTCTACGCATTTTTATATGTGAAGTAATTTAGTATGATGCTTTCAAACATCACTAAACTCTGCAATTCGTCCATCTCGTTTTCGTTTTAACGTACATATATTATCATTATATAAGAGAATTGATTGCAGATAAGCCAGTAGCTAAGCCAGGGCAAAGCGTGTGTGTGTGGGGGGGGGGGGGTGCAGACTACCCCTATATCATGTGTCTATAAAATCTTACAAGTTAAAACACATGGATATTGTGTTCCTTTTTTAAATTGTCGGTGCCCCTTCAACTAAGATTTTCCTGAAGGCTACCGGCCTAATTAAAGACGATGTATTTCAGTCTCATTCATTTTATCACCTGAAAAAATGTTCAAGTCCAATGGCTATAAAGAGACGTATGGGTGTACTCAGTCGCCGGTAGAAAATCAGGTCCAAGGTTCCCGGGTCAATAAGGGGCCCCATGAAACTATGGAGGGGTGGGGGCAGGCAAAATATGAGATCAAGAATAATGTATTCGCATATTCATAATATACTTCACCAAATATATAAAGTTACTAACAGGGTCACTGGGACATATTTGTCCCCGGGGGACTGATCTGGCACCTGACGTCTCTGTAGACAAGCCCCCCTCCCCATCCCTACTACTTGACAGAATGTTGGTGACCCCACCCGTACCCTCAGTATGAAAAGGAGTGACGCTTACCATATGGTTACCTACTTCAGGGTTGCCAGTTTTCCTGTGACGCGACCGACCAAATTTACGGTGAAATCGGGTGAAAATAGGTCAAATACGAAAATGCTGTTATTTTATGACAATTGACCCCCCCCCCCCCACATGTTGGTAGGAATAGTTTGGGTTCGCAATTAATTGCAATTGGGGACTCTTAAATGAACAATAGGGTGTCAGTGAAATCGTGTGTTTACCGAACGTAGGCCTATAATATGAAACCTTGATTCGGACTCAACAACATGAAATCATGTTCGAAATCAATGTTCTTTGGGGGGAATTTAACAATGCTAAATGTACTCTTAAATTGGTCGGTCATTAAGAAAAGTCGAAATACTGTTGACCGGAGATTTCCGGATTTTTCTCCGGACATTTGAAAAACGCCCGCAAATTTGTCATTTTGGGCGTTCAAAAAGCCACAATGGAACTCTGACATTAAAGAAAAGGTGATGAATTCTATTTTTACAACAATGGAGAAATATATCTAAATATACCTTGTCTTTCAATGGAATTTGCTGCTTGCATTGAGGGTAAACATAAAGTAACTTAACTTTGTCCCTTGATATTCCGGACTCACGGCAGGGTTCATGAAACAACGCATATACACATAATTACATCATAGTTAGGATTATCCAAAGAAAAGATAAGATCATAAACGGAAGATAGCCTGGCAAAGATTAAAATAAGCTCTCGGGTAAACTAAAGGACTCAAGAATTAAGCGATTTGTACTCAGAAGAATGAAAAGTACACGTCACACAAGAGTAATTAGCGCAGGAACGCATTACCAGCAAGAAAATCAAAGAGTTTAATTTAGGCGCTTCTGGAATGTGCTACCACTTTTTTTTCAGTCAGTTGGCGCTTCATTTATAGCATGGTTACAGATACAGATAAGTTGCAGAGTTGAATTAATATTCAGCTAAGAGTCCAGACTGTTGGCCATGGAGGTCCTTTTATCCACTGTTAACTTCACTCTCTTAGCATAACAAATTAACAATACATTCGATTAGAATCAAACCTTCCTCAACCAATATCGCGAAGTGTATCTTAAACGACTTGTTAAGTAGTTGTTGTCATGTTATTTATTGTTATTGTTATTGTTGTTTTTGTTTATCTGCTTATTTAAATTTGTTATATTTTAGCAAGATGCGAGACGAAGACTACCATATTATTGATAGCATGTATAACAGCCACGCTGGTGTGTATTGCATTATATTCCCGCTGAAACATTGCTGCACAGTCGAATGACGCGCGCATTCAAATATAGCTTTATTATTATTATTATTATTATTATTATTATTATTATTATTATTATTATTATTATTATTATTATTATTATTATTATTATTATTATTATT
>JAIPMN010007408.1:0-22033 GCA_020650975.1 Apostichopus californicus
TGGAAATTGATAATGAAAGTTCTGAATTTGGCACTAGCTGCATAAATGCCTTTCAAAATGATATGGTCAAACATTAATAGGACGCATGCTTTCATTTCAAAATGGAGATTTATTGTTGTGCGCAATGATACACGCACTCACCAGCTGCAGAATGGCTTAACATGGAGTTACTTTCTATCTTGGGCCCCTATAACATATTTATTGATCCAATATTTTGACACATTGGTATACGGTGAGTGTCATGATTAATGTAAGGGAAGTTATAAAGTGTAAGCAAACGAATGTAAAACATTACTATCCGGTTGTCGTTTCCGGAAGGGTCTCTAAACGAGTTAAACGCGTTGGCGATTATATCCGGGACGGAAATACGGATGTGACGTGCATGTGACATTCCGAAACTGACGATAACTTGACGAGACAGTCTACTCATATATCGTACTAAGCCAGAAACTGTCAGAATACCGATTGTGGCCACTTACCATCCTTTAATACCTTTAATACTGACGTTTCTCAAAAAAATCAAAGGATGTTGGCAATATCATTCTATTTTTACTCAAGGACCCCCATGCAGTTACAGCTGCCCTCATGCTGCTGCAGTTTTGAATGCTTAAAAAAATTACAAAAAGTCTACCTTAATATTTAACAACGTGGTAATATTTAATTATATGAATTCTGCAACAAGAAAAGGATATAGTTCAAGTTTTTAATTAACAAAAGCGAACTTTTTTTCATTTTTAAAGTGGAAATTGTTCTCAATTAAGTGCGTTTTATTTAAGAAAATGAACATTTTTAGATTTTCCACAAAACGTAGACGGGTGGGAGCCGCCCCATGCCCACCCTTCCTTTACTATGATATTTGGAGGCCAGATATGTTCCCCCTCTCCTCCCTCTGTTGTTGACGTCACCGTCACTCAGGTTTACCCCTTCCATTCTGTCCGTTGTTCAAATCGCAGTCAAGTCCTACAGTTGTGACTAATTGGCATTTCCATATGAACGACCAATGGATAATCTCTGCATACAGAAATGTGTTTTGCTCGTACAGTACTGACTCGGCAAATTTCTACTAATTCAATTATAAAGCATCTGTACTTATTTATCTTATTCTACCGATGAAAATAATTCAAAAAGAGAACAGACTCCGGAATTTGAATATGCCCGTTAGCTAAGAGTGGGCGTTCCTTTAAGCCTTTATGAAATAATTTTTACCGCCAGATTGTTGGTTAGCCATTCACATCTGAGCAATTACTTCCGGTTAACGGCCACGCGCGTTACTTCAGTGTTTGCCGTATTGTATATGTGTGCAATATATCTATATACAGAGCCTATGTATGTAATCAATACTGTACGTAACAATAGGTACATACTAATCACACAGTCGTTACATATATACTGTACACGTGAATCTACACACGTTTGGATTTATCGTGTAACACAGCCTCAGTCGTAAGCTGCTTCTGAAAATGGCGTCTCAGACGAAGGAAAAACGTTCGTCGAGAAGGTTTGAGCAGAGCGAGAGAGCACCTTCCATTGGTAGTCCTCATATTATTACCAGGGAGCAAGAAAAGGACCAATTAGTTCATCTGAATGATAGGCTAGCAGCCTATATTGACAAGGTACGATCTCTGGAGCTTGAAAACAGCAGACTTCAACTTCAAATATCATCGATTGAAGAAACAGTTAACAGCGAAAGATCGAATATTAGAGAAGTCTACGAGAAAGAGTTGGAAGATGCTAGACGTCTCTTAGATGAAACTGCTGGAGACAAAGCACGACTTCAAATAGAAGCCGGGAAGTACCGAGCTGAGGTTGACGATCTAAAACCAAGGTAGGCTAGTCCAAAACCAAAGTTGAAGTCGAAAGTTCAGTTGCTGTTACTGCCTTCTTAACTTGGGTTAACGTTAGCCCTAACTTCCCCCTAAGACTCAGTCAAGTTGTAGTCCCAGGTTTATAGCAATAACCACCATATCAAGTTGGTTAACCTTAATGTTGAAGGCTTGACCCACATCGAATATCGACTTTGCATTTAAACGTGTTTTGCACAAAATATTATAGATTGTTCAATATTGTAATTCATCAGCGTACCCTTTACCCACGCTATTGAGATCAGTTCAAGGTCATCATCCGACTTGCTTAGTGCAGCTTGTTTGACCTGAGCCACAGCGCTGTGCTAGGCAATAAAGGCTAGCCTAGGCCGAATTCTGTAAAAGGAAAGCAATCAATATCATAACGTACTCAATGAGGTACAAGACTAGCCTAACTGAAAATGAAACACAATGAAGTCACTGAAGCATCTCAAATTCTATGTCTGCCATTGGAAGCCTACTTGCCTTGTCGTCGATCAAATTTCCCAGTTTCAGGATTCAAATATTTGAAACAAATTTAACATTGCCCTCTGACTTTCTGAGTAGGCCTTATTATATTTTTATTGTTTTAAAGTGAGACATAGCCTAATTTAAGCAACATATTAATAGTACACAACAATTCTGAGTCAGTAGCAGGCATAGCACTAAGTTAGTATGACTGAATTTGATGTGAATTTATAATATTAAAAATTATTGGCCAGTAACACTTGGCCTAGGCTAGTACAGAATTGATCAAGTTGAACTCAAATTAGGTCAGCCTAGACCTAGCATAGTTGTATACATAGCTAGATCTAGGCCTAAGTAGGGACGACCTGTTACTCCTCTTTTCTTTAATTTGCCCTGCAATTGGTTGTTAAAACACACCTGGAAAAATTAATTAACAAAGAAAAGGTCTAATGCTAGTTATACTAGGTAACATGGAGTCTTAATATTTTATCATACAGGTAACGTATACATGTGTAAAGAAATAATGGTAAGAACCTGGGGACATGTTTGTTGTCTTACTGAATTAATTTTGATGGGAATATCATGAGATGATTGGAATATTTATGAAGAAAGTTTATATTTGCAACTGAATCAGATTTTGGAGCCTGCAAGTAGTCTTTTTCCTAATACTGATAAAGTGATATTCAAAGTTAAATAATCCTTAACTTCATGGGTTGAATAATTGTTTATGAAAAATAAAAATAGAAGACTTGGGAAGTATTCATTGGCGGTTATGGGAAACACTCATAAAGTTCAAATTTTTACACAATAAAAATTCACTGTAAAAACTAATGCATCCTTCTACTAGATCTACTAATGTGTTTGCTAGAATTATGGCTTAAGCTTTCATCATTTGAAGTCATTGAAAATATTTTCCTTTTCCCTAACACTAACGGTCAAGAGATTTAGCAATGTTAAAATGGCAGAAATATTTTTTTTCATTCCTAGTTCTGTTAGAATGGACTTCATATTAAGGTCTTCAAGACACCCCTCCTCCCACCACCACCACCACATGCTCACATCTACAGATTAAGGTCTTCAAGACCCCTCCCCCCCCCACCAACCACCACCACCACAATGCTCGCATATATAGATAAGCCAGTCAGTAGTCTAGTTTTATCACAGGCTGTTGATGACATGAATACTGGTTATCTTTAAACTTACTGTCAAAGATAGACTGTTTTGCTCACCCAGTAGAGTAGGAACTAATGGCAGAGCAAATACTGATAATGGTCATATGAGCGGTTCCCACAGTTGGTGCTACTGGACAAATTGAAAGACGCTATATTTGCTCAATAGATTACAGGGTGACTGAGTTTTATTGATTACTGATCTTAGATTGGGTGGTATACCTGGTCAGATTTAAAAGACTATTAAAGAGGGGCCAATTTGAAACTAAAATTGCCCCTGTGAATGCCTGTGCCAGGGCTAATTTGTTTTGTTTGTTTGTTTTTTTTTTTGAGGGCTACTTTATACAGTAGTACAACATTATATTAAATAACATTGTAACTTCCTGCAGAAGTACTGCATTCACAAAATATTATTCACTTTTAAAAAAATGCAATTAACCCCATTGATCAACAATTTCAATCAAAACAAAAATCTGTATTTAAAATCTTGCTCCTGCGTAGGCATATCATGCAGTACTATATATACAATAGGTAGGTGTGCGCGAGTGCTTAGCCTATGCAGAATCTCCCAGCAACTTTGAGCTGCTACTCAATTAACCCGACGTCGTACAGTTTCCCAATTATTTATCTTGTTTTTAATAGCTGCAGAATGGGACACTATTGCAGTTACTCCATTACACTGCGATCTTTTACGTAATGAAAATCTTCAGTTGACAAAGCATCTTTCTTCCACTCCCAACTGGTGTTGATTAAAAAAACTAAAAACTGTAAAAATTATGGTAGCAATAACAAGCAACCTTGTCTCAAAACTCCTTAAATTGTTGTAAGTTTTTTTTTAAAATTATGACTAATGGCATGTAGAACAAGCCTCAAGAAAATAATTTAGGATGTGGTTGGCCACCTTAAGTGCATTGGTAAATTTAACCATTGGCCTGTAAAATATATTTTATTTCTTTAAATGTGTCAATGTTACAGTATGTCTAATCGTCTAGTTCGTAGCAAAGTGACGGCCACATTGTTTCATAATTTGCTACACAAAATGTAAGAATGTGGTTAAAAAAAACAATTCAGACATGATGATATGTCAATTGTATTTCCTGTGAATTTGAATATGTCTCCTTCCCTAACTGCAATTAAGCAGCAATAAAACTGAAAAGATTTGCAATATCTATAATAGACCTTTAAACATATAAATATCCTCTAATACTGCAAAATAGCTTTGTAGTGAAGCACTGGGCTGTATGAGTCATTTGTCAATCAAACTGATTTTAAATACAATCTCATATTTCATAATGCTGTGTCTAATCAAAAGCATCACATTTGCCTTTTCATCTAAAGAGTTTTCCTTCTCATGAGTACTGTAGATCAAGATACCCTCAGCCATTACCCATCTCTTCTTTACTTACACCGGGCCAACATTTAACGCTTATTACAGTAGTTAGTCAGACCTCTCTGATATTGTTGACACAAGCCTCATGCAGTGTTCTCTTTAGAGGTATCTCTTTCTAATGAGGTCAGTTGAAGGTCAACATCACCACTGACCACTGATAGCCTTGAAAAAGAAGAAATGGTCAATGGAAGTGTTTTCTATCTGTTGTGATATAGACCTGTATCGTTTTGAGAGGGTGTGGTGATTGTGGTAGTAGGATCAGGGAGTTGTTATGGAAACTCCCTTGTAGGACAAAGAACAAAATACAGAGTAGTATAAAACCCGAGTGCACTGTGTGAGGTCTAGAGTTTAGTAGGGAGGATATTTCACAAATATAATTTGAAATAAAGGTTGTTGCATTTGGCTGACAAGCCTGACAGTTTAACAAACCTACCACATGTCACTCAAAATACTGTAAGATAGCAATTGACCAAACTTTAAGACAACTGTCAAATCTCTTTCACTAAAATAAGATGAACGAGCGAGTGATCAAAATAGCTCCGCAGCACGAGTTTCTCAACATTTCATCACCCGTATACTTCATACCGACCTCAATCACACGATGTAACTCATAGTAAGTCAATGTAATAACTTAGTGATCAAATTTTACGTAGCAAAGTAATTTATGTTGTACCTAAATGTTTATATAATTTCTGCCATATTAAATTCTAGCAAGTAACTTAAAATTCTATGTTGTGTGCAATCAATTCCCCTCATTACACGATTTAAGTTAAAAGTAGTCTGCTTAGAAGTACATTTTTGAAAGCATGTTTGATATCTACCACAGAAGCTTAAAACGTTTAGACTTGTGATGGTGGTAGCATAGCAGTTCAATTTCTCATTGATCACTAGCTTTTATCTACCGGACAGGCATTTGTGTGACTAGTAGGGCTCCTGCAAACTTCTTTGAAATTCACCCTCAACCCAAGTTTTAGTTTGACCGTAAACAGTGCTGTTTTGTTTACATTTAAATTGTCCCCTTGCTTAGTAAGTAAATTTACACGTGAGCAATAAATATACCTTTTTCAAAGATAACACAAATAGCCAAGCCCATTTACAACCCTGTTAATACCAGGCCTTCTCCAAACAGGTCATTTGATGGTGAGTTGGTGATCCCAGTACAGTAGATAGATCCATTTGTGTTTTTGTCAGGAGCTGAGAGTAACCTCACTGAGCCCAGGGGGTTGACCCTTGGCAAGTTAGCATTCCATAAAAACTAGTGGTTGCATAGCAACTCCATCCATATCTCAGTTAGCTGGCACTTTGCGAAGCTGTCTTTTGTGTACAGAAGATTTTGAGTCAACTCATTTGATGATCATTGTTTGACCAAAAAACCCCAAAATGATCACTAATTTTGTGGTGATTAGGTTGATGTCAGCTAAGCTTCGCTACTGTGAATGCAAAGGAAAGTCTTATTTGTGATGCTCTGGTGTTTGATTCAGTTTAAATATCATTTATTCCATTTCCGTAATTTATATAAAATTAGGATCATGGATGGGCCCTTCTCCTTCTATCCCCTTCATTGTTCATCCCCTCCTTTTGCCTTGTTCTTTCATTTACTCCATTCCGATCATATTTGTATTAATAAAATGTGAATTCCTGACCTGGCTATGGCCAAAACTATTTTGTGAAAAGTAGGGGTGAGTGATCAGTAATATTAGCTATTACTTAGAAAATTTGTATTAAATCAATTATTTATCAATTGATTTATTCAGGGATTGATTTACATTATCTTATGGAAGTTTAGATGCCAGCGATGATCCATTTACTTCTTGACAAAATTATTTTCGAAAATAATAAAAATTGTTTCATTTGTATTTTGTGTTTAAGTTTAATTGGTGTATTTCAATGTTAGAAAATGAATTAAATTCATTTTGAGGGGGCATGTAAGTGTGCCTCATGTTTATGCAGTGTGTGAGGTCATGCCCTCTGTTTGGTCATTCGTGCATGTGGCATTGAGAGTTCCAGGGACCTCACTTGCATTCTAGATCTGCGTAGAGTCAGTTGTGTGACCAGATACCTTATACATACACCTAATGCTATACATGTAACTTGTGCCAGGGTGTGGCAGCCTGTGCAATCCATATCCATACTGTGTGACTTTGTCACAGGATTTGCGTTTCAATAAGAGTAAAGGATACTAAAGAGTTTTGACGGATTGAATATATGCGTGTGCAATCCAGTAGAAGCCTTAGTGTCCTCCTTACTAGTCTACATCTCTACACCACCACGGCTACACCTCTGTTTTCTTACCTGTTTCCAGACAGAAATTCACCCCTTATCTGCAAAAATTAGGATCATACACTTCATACCCACTGTCCCCCTTCCACATTGATTCTTCATTTCCTACCTAAATCTGTTAACTACTACTGTAATACTTTTACATACTGGATCGGACTGTAGGCCTTTGGTGGATGTGAAAGTCTTTGGAATTTGAAGTTTAAAGTGGTTTTGCATTGTGCTGACACTTGACATCTTACTTCAGGAACAGTTTCTTATCAGGTTGTCATGGACGATGGAAGATCGTAATTGTCTCGTAAAATTGCCGGTACCAAAGGTTTAGTTTTCTTTTTTCCGACCCTGATAATGGTATCCTCTTACAGTTAGGATGACTTACATTTCAGGGAAGTTGAATCAAAGCTTTCCATAAATATATGGCTTAAGTTAATCATGCTTTGAGACAGGTTTTTCCCGTCCTCAAAACTTAAACCGTTTGCTTCTCCATCGGTTTTGTTTGCAACGATTGAGGTATATATTCTTTTCTATCCATGCGTTTCTGAAGGGTCAAGAAGCTCGAGAAGGATCTGAATGCCGCAAACCACAGGGTCGGTGGACTGGAATCTTCGCTGGCCGAGAAAGATGGCCGCAACCGTGCCTTGGCTAACGAGAAGAGGAACCTGGAGGACCAGCTCAACGAGTTACGCAAAGAGCTCGAAAAGAAGGATAAGCAACTGCTGGTTGCTAAGAAACAGGTATACATGCCGAGTTGTAGCAAGTATGAAATTTGTTTGCCCATGGAGTGGAGGAAGTGGGGGGATGGGGAAAGTGGGGTGGGGGGATGGGGAAAGTGGGGTGGGGGTGAGGAAAGTGGGGGTTTGAGGGGATATTTCTGAGATGTTGAATACTATAAACAACAGCTCGTGGGTTTTGAATGTTAATGGATAAACTGCAGCATAAAACTGACTGGTTATTGTGAGCAATTGTCGGATATATGAGCAATAGTGAAATTGATTTGAATCTGTGCACAAGACTGTGTTTGGGTAACATCTTGCATATATAGCAGTTTGCTATGCTGTACTCAATAAGTTACTCCCTTAGTTGTCCTGCACCTTTCTTGCCATATCTTTCCAAACATCACCTCCCCCCCCCCCACCCCACCCTTTCAGATACTAATGCAATTCCTCTCAGACCCGGGCTGCTTTAGTTTTTGTAGCCTTTTTAATTTTTTTTATTATTCTTACTGACAAGAGTGTAGCCTACCTCATATTAAACATGATCACATTTGGTTTGATGGCTTGAATATAGACAGATTGGAATGTAGTATAGATACCTGATTCTCCAATGACTTCCTGTACACAACATTGTTGTGCGGACAAATAAGCAGACTCTGTGATGTCACTTCCTGTGTATGTAGGATTCTACTTCCTGTTTCCTTGTATATCATATCAGAGCAACAGGCCTCCTATGGGCATACAAGGCTTGATTTTCTGATAATTTGTGTGACTCAGAGATAAAAGTTCCTTGAATTGTGTGCAGGAAATAAAACTGCTAAAAGTAAAATAATCTGTATAAATCAAGTGTTTGAACCACTCCCCCCCCCCCCCCAAAAAAAAAATGTTCATGTGGTGTAAAATTTTGAAGAAAAAAGCATAACTTGAAAAGATTCTCCAGGGAAAAATGGAAATATTTCAGTGGAATGTTTTGAGCATTTACCATGTTTTGTTGTTAATGTGTGAGTTGACTTCGTTTCTCATCGACAACTATCTTAGAAATCTAGTCCCAGTACCCAAGCTCTGATCAAAGAGTACATCAGATCAATGTTAAGAAGTTATTAATAGAGGGGAGGAGTACACCTTACTCTGCCTTCTTCTTCATGTCGTATACTGGACTTCAAAACCAAATCGTGACCAATAGGCATGGTTACTACCAAACTCCGAATAGGTAATTGTTACTCGGTGTGACTTCCAACTTACTAAAGTCAAGTTACACATCAGAGTCTACCGTAGTTATGTCATGGTTTGGATACAAAGCTCAAAACATAACAGCTTCATACAACAATGCATAGTGTAGAAGTGTACCATACATCTAACAAAACGGGCAAAGGGGGAGGGGGGGGGGGAACAGCCATGTACTGATGTTTTATTATGCAGGGAATAAAACTTTGAACTTTCAGGCTGGCAGTGACAAATTTATGATTCATGCATTTTACTGATCATAAAATACTGAAAATATACTGTTTTCTTTTACAAAATCTGTGATTTAAACAAACCCAGTTGACTTTAAAAAAAATTAAATAATAAATACTTTGTGGAGAAATACTCTGATCAGAAAACATTTTAGTCTCTTTCACTTTGTGCACAAAAATCATTCTCAGAACATCGGTGGGTGTGTTCACCTCCATGACAACACAACTACATCTACAATCATTTACACATGTATCAAAGATAGTAAGATACCTTGTCTGTGTTTTGTGAAAAATATTTTTGTCAGAGTTGTATACCGCCCTCTATATTCTTCTTCTCCTCATGATATTCTTGACATTAAAGATATTCTTGAACAAATTGGAAACACGTCTTTTTAAAAGGTGGATGATACAAGACTTACAAGTATAGGACTGCGTTAAAATCTTGATCGGGCCGCATGTGTGGACTATTTTGTTTACATTTGTGTAATGAATATGCTGGCATGGGCGGTCGCAGGGATTTATTGTAAATCATTCGCGCCATACAGTAAAGGGCAACAGAAGTTCATTTCTTTCATTAAACCTACCTGGTCAGAGTGCATCTAGAATAAGAAACATCGAATCTACTTCGGAAGTCGGTTTTCTGAAATTCACCAGTAGGCACGTATTGGAGGGCCACCCAACAAATAGTCTTTTAAATGGAGATCTCCTCCACCTACTGTATGGGTCAGCGGTGACCTTGCCGTGAGGTTGTAAACTATAAAAGAGTCAGACACCAGGGATAAGCTCCCTCTAAAGTTTGGCCTTCTGAATGAATAATGACTGTCCTTGATCCACCCCTGGATTTTTACACTTCACCAGCTGGTCACGTAAACAATCTTTCTACATCCAAAACAACCTTGCCATCACAACACTGATTCAGTTTTGGTCAATGGATTTAACTGAAAAGCAAAGTTCTACAATGGTACTTGTTAAAGTGGACTTATTGTAGCCTATGTTTGCTCCCTAGGCCTCTTTTTTGTTTGTTCATGGGCTTTCAGACATTCCCCAGGATTCTTCAAATATATACAGAGTGTTATGTAATCGTGTAGCGTAGCTTTTTTTTTGCCATGTGAAAGCGAGTATTGGTTGTAGAGTGTATCAGTGCAAGTGTATATACCTGTCGATCCATTGGTGGTAATAAGTGGTAAATATCATATTATTAGTAAGATCAAATATGGACAAAACTTCAGAACAAGAAACAGCAAAGGATGGAGCAGTAAGTTTATCTTTCACCTTTTAGCTTCGGGAGTTGTTTTAACATTGGATGTGTTACAACTACTCAATAAGTCCTTTTTTTTTTACTTTTCAAAGGTCTCATTGTACCTGACATGTTCATAGTGACTAAACGCATTTGTTTTCTGTAATAAATAAAATAATTTAGGCTGAAGTGTGTTCCTCCTGTCAGTCAACCTATATTGACTACTTTCTAACATTTTAGCTGTTAAGAAACCAGTTTAACAAGGCTAAATTATGCACTAAATGCATAAAATACCTAAATAACCAGTTTACTAGGTTTATAAGACAGCATAGGAAAAGCTATGGGCGATTCGTAAAATTATACTTTTCTATCCTTTTCGTATGTGTCCATGTTGTAATATTAAGTTGATACAGATCTTCAAGTCACGTGTTCATGTGATATGCTGTGTTGAAACTTTTGATCAAATGATACCTATCTTCAAGTTCAATGTTCAAGGTTGAAACTTTTGATCAAATGATACCTATCTTCAAGTTCCGTGTTCAAGGTTGTAACTTTTGATCAAATGATACCTATCTTTAAGTTCCGTGTTCAAGGTTGTAACTTTTGATCAAATGATACCTATCTTTAAGTTCCATGTTCAAGGTTGTAACTTTTGATCAAATGATACCTATCTTCAAGTTCCGTGTTGAAGGTTGAAACTTTTGATCAAATGATACCTATCTTTAAGTTCCGTGTTCAAGGTTGTAACTTTTGATCAAATGATACCAATCTTTAAGTTCCATGTTCAAGGTTGTAACTTTTGATCAAATGATACCTATCTTTAAGTTCCATGTTCAAGGTTGTAACTTTTGATCAAATGATACCTATCTTCAAGTTCCGTGTTGAAGGTTGAAACTTTTGATCAAATGATACCTATCTTTAAGTTCCATGTTCAAGGTTGTAACTTTTGATCAAATGATACCTATCTTTAAGTTCCATGTTCAAGGTTGTAACTTTTGATCAAATGATACCTATCTTCAAGTTCCGTGTTGAAGGTTGAAACTTTTGATCAAATGATACCTATCTTTAAGTTCCGTGTTGAAGGTTGAAACTTTTGATCAAATGATACCTATCTTCAGGTTCGGTGTTCATGTAATATGTTTGGGTTGAAACTTGTGATTTACATTACTCCTCTCTTACCCGTCTCCCTCCCCCCCCCCCCACCACATCTGCACTTGCTGTGCATCTGCTGCAGATAGTGCACTTTCTAACTGCTTCAGGACTCACATCTGCTGTGATCAGATGATACGGTTACCTGTTTTCAAGTTCTGTGCTCATGTTATACGTTAGGTTGAAACTTTTGATTCAAATGATATCTTAGCTTCATGTGGCAGGTTAGGTTGAAACTTGTGATCTATCTTCAAAATTCTGTACTAAAAGTAATGATTTGCTTTAAGTTTTGTCTCTTCTTTATTCCATTTGTCTTTCAGGTTGAAGAGGAGACCGTGGTTCGCGTCGACCTCGAGAACCGTCTCCAGAGCCTGAAGGAGGAACTGGCCTTCAAGGAGCAACTTTACAAGGAGGTAAACAGGTCTTGTACTCAGAATCAGAACCCCCCTCAACCGTGCTGTCCCCATTCGGGGAGGATCTCGACCCCAAAAAGTCTATAAAGATTGTAGCGTGACTTCCCGTGGGATCGTGCGACCCGAGATCTCTGGTTACTCTGCCCTCACCACTGCCGCACAAACACTGGTGGTGGAGACGCACTGTAATAGTATAACTAGCTTATTGATCTGTAAACATTTTTTGCCCTCCGCCATTTTGCTTGTTTATATTTAACTTCGATCCACTGCTAGTTGTCAAATATGGCCACCTATGGGGTCGGCTTTATGACCTCCTCCAGGGAAAACGAGATCCTGATCCACCTTGCATTCTCAAATTATGTGAACGAGGCCGATTTGACGGTTCGTCACAGTGGTACCCTCCCAAGTCTGATGTACACACTAGATTTCGGGGAATAAGGTTTTGACGTTTTTCTCACTCAATACGTTTTGCTCTTTAAAAACTCATCTCTCAGAATTTTCCTAACACCTACAGTACACACTATCTAGTATATGTTGGAGCTTGTTTGACTCAGGACTTTTGTGGGATTTGCTGGTCTTGCAAGACTATTTTCTATAAGTTTCTTTTGCTTTTGTTTGCTCAGGAACTGAAGGAGCACAGCATCAAGCAGACCATCGACTTTTCGGGTATGGACTTGGGAGGTGAGATCAACACCAGCCTCTTGGACAGCCTCCAGGAGCTTCGCGACCAACACAACGAGCAGGCCGACATGTTCCGATCAGAAACCGAGAACCTGTATACCAGCAAGGTAACGAGTACTGAAATTAATAATGATCTGTAAGATAATATTTTGAGCGAAAATTGCAAAGCAAAATAACTGAGTGTTCGCATTCCCATGAAGCGGTTTAAAGGGTTTCATATACTTCTTCATATAACGCTGGAATCAGTGTTTTTGATTGGCTTTTGTATAGCAACGCGGTTTGTAACCGAACTATCCGCAAAGTTGAGTCATTGCCTGCGATTATCCAGACTCGGTTCGAGAGCCCTACTTTTACCCCTTTTGTGGTTATCGCATGAAACGTATAATCTCCCAGATACGAGATGCTGTTGCTTAGAGGTAGTTTCCATTGCTGTTTATCCACCTAGCCATGGCACTGACTCTTACATGGATGTTCAATCCTGGTTTGGTCTACTAGCGTCATGAAAATTCATCTAGAGAGAGCAACATTTCCCTTGTCGGCTTTTTGTTCGTCGGTTACTAAGAAATGTGACTTACGAAGGACATTACGTAGAAATAGAATTGCAACATAAAGCGGCTGGTTGTTCACATTGGCAGGATTGCAATTTTTCGAGTGTGATTTTTTCTTCGAAAGATGTACCCTTTGAGTCTTTTGAATTCATGTTCCCGTTGTCATGACAAATCTTGAGAAATTACTGTGGCTGGTCAAAATGAACCTCCGAATTTAAACTTGACAGTCCACACTTGGTTTCACAGGATGTAGATCTAGTTTACTGAGGGAAAAAAGAACAGAAGCTTAAATCCCTGATATTCAAAGGGACCCCTTCTTTAGGCCCCCCCCCCAAAAAAAAATCAGAAGGGAGAGAAATTGCTGAAATATGTGGATTAAAATAAAATTGGAAGAATCTTGAACACAGATTTACTTTCAAAAAGTTGCAAAACATCATACCATTTTTGCAACTAACCACCCTTAATCACATATATATTTAGAGGATAGGGAAGAAGAGGGACAATCGCTGACGGTAGATCCCGTCCCCAGGCCACAACTTCACGATGGAAGGGTCGCAAAAATGAGGAAGGTGAAAATTGTGGTTACAAAGCAGAACAGTTGGAAAAACAGAAGCTTAAAGGTTGGCTCTCATTAACTGATGGAGCTTAGCTATTAGCTAAAGGCAACTGTTCATGAAGATACGATAAGGAATCTGTTGAAAATTTGTACAAAACATCGGTAAAGTAACTGGGAGTGAATCTGGGGTGGAAGCTCAATGTGGTTGTGACAACCCAACCAGCTACATTAAGTGAACTGGCTTTTACAGATATATTTCTCTGCAAGAGTAAGTAATATTAGGTAGGAACTTGGGAAGTGAATATTTTGTTGGAGGAAGACTCTGGCAGAAATGCCTCGTCACTAAATTCCTTCAATTACCCGATCAACTATTTCCACCATTCTTTAAAAAAAAAAAGAAGAAATTCACTTTGTGCGAATAATAATGTCTCGACAGCTCAACGATCTGAAGACTATCGCAGAGAGATACCGAAACCAGTACACGAAATGCCACGATGAACTGCGTGAGATCAAGAGCAGCCAAGACGATAAGGACTCGGAGATCACCGCTCTGAGAGCCCAGGTGAGAATGTTAATCCCAGAAATAAAGTCCTTTTTCAGGCAAAAATAGTATATTAAACTAAACCTTAAATGCACTGTAAAGCAAGTTCAATATTGCTCCATAACAACCTTTGGAATACACTGCATTCCTTTTTTTTCCCCCCTTCCTTAACTAATGGGACTCCCCTCCCCCCCCCTTCCCCTTTTCCTTCGGGAGGGACGCAATGGTAGCGTCGGTTATTTACTTCCCAACTTGTATGTTACGCTTGACCTCAGAAGTCATGGACGAAGACCGTCCTAGTTTGTTTGAGTTTAATCGTGGATTGAACTGCTCTGAAATTTTCACGATAGACACACGTTTAAAGTTGAGTATCAGAACAGTCCAGGGGTAAAATTAACTTTAAAATAAACTTTCTGATTTGCAGAGTTTCTGTTATGTTATCGTAGCAGTCTAGTAAAATTTGGGCTCACGGTCTACCTGTGGACAAACTTATTGTAGATGCCAGCAGATTTTTTCTTCAGGTTCCACTAGGGGCAACAAACTCTTTTTTCTCACTAAATGTCATCACAAGGGGGCGGGAAGGGGGGGGATGGGGGAAGCATAGTCACGGCTGGAATTTCTTCGACATTAACTCGGGGGCCGGCCATATATATGGAACTATTGAAGCATTTAAAAGTCACTGGTAATGGAGGAGCACGGACTGATACGTCTTCTAAATAGTGCTCCAAGCTTTGTGGGTTAACGGGCCAGAAGCTATTCATCACTATGACACATGCATAGATATTGGGAGTAAAGGTTTAAAATGCTCTTCAATAATTTGTCAAGGAAAACAGTCAACCCACCGACCAGCTTCGCTTAACGAATTCTACGGCTCAGTCAGGAAAAGCTGGAATCTTTACAATATTATCTCACTGTATTGGCGTATATGTATAAAAAACAACTAAAACAACACTTTCTTGAAGGTATCTGACCACCTACCGTCTGGCTTGCTTGGTTAGGACTGGAAGCTTTGCAGCATTATGTCACGAGTATCTTCATATATATATTGGAGAATAGATATAAAATACTCTTCATTAATTTCCAAGGTGACAGAAAGCATACTGACTGGTTTGCTACAGAAAGCTCCATCTTGGCTGGTAAGGTTGTCCAGACTTGCGTATTTACCTGAGTATTGTCGTCCTTCTTGCTCTGCACCCACTTTTATTCTTCTGCTGATGAGAAAGTGATAAGAAAGAATTCATCAAACTCTTTCGCGTTCCATACGTATATGTTGTACCGTACCTTGTATTAGTGCTGATAATCGTAATCGATTAATTGTCAGTAGTCACGATCACACTTTGGAAGTTTGATTCATCGCGCTCAAAACCTAAGTTGCGATTACTCGACTACAAGCTCTATAGCACTACACATAATCTGCTCTTGAAAAATAGCCTTTCCTTTCATTTCATTTCATTGATTTATTTCCAGTATAAAAATAAATATTTATAAACAGGACATCAAAAGTGAGTACGTAATAAGAAAATAATATTTTAAAATGTTAGTGTACAAAAACAGAAACAAACTATATATGTGTACCAAATGTACAAGTACAGCCGTCTACAATAAATGACCCAGATTACCATTTTGTAAATAAATAGCAGCACCATTAATAAAATTATTTCTATACACTTTAATTCTGAATTTTGGTGTTATTGCTTTGTTTCTCAAGTTATACCTAGCAGTTTCTCGAAGTAGAGAGTTAAGTTTGGTATGCAAAGAATGTCTGTCATTTCTCTGTATGCAATTTACACTTCTAATGAACTCATTTTTAGCAGCATTGTGTACAGTACTCATAAGAAAGTTAAAATCTATATTAAAAATTCTAGAACACAGCATTGTTACGAACGCAAGATTCTGCGTCCGGGACGCAAAATCTTCAAATTGCTTGCGTCCAGCCGAAGCAAACACAACTAGGTCAACGGAAAACATATTAAAACACATTTCTCAATGAACATCTTTATATTTTCAAATAACCACAACTTCTTCTGACAAGAATCAAAAGTTCTCCCACTCCTACAGAGATCATTGAATTTGTTTGAAAATAAATATATCATCACGATCAACTGCCAGGTACAGGGTTACCAAAACTCCATTACAGAGATTTTCATGCTAAAAATAGACTGATGCGTTACGAAAATTCCCGTGATTTGATTGGCTAATAGTCCCTATCGATTGTCTGGAAACATTCTTGCATTTGTAGTGCTCAATGACAAGAAGTAAGTTGTTTAATAACAATTACTTGCATGTTACTTTCCCCCGTTTCAGTATTCTGCTTATGTGACCAGTGAAACTCAGTTTATGATCAATACAAACACCTAGATATACTGTACGATGAGTGCGTTCTACTTCCGCATCTTCAATTGAGATTTTAGTTAACTTACATGATACGAGACCTTCATGTTTAATATTTCCATTCTCAAAAACCATTTCCTTAGATTTCTTTGGATTGAGTCTCAGATTCTCCCCATCACACAGGTCTACAATATTTGATACAGCAGTTTTATAACTTGCTTGGTCAGCCTGATGCGTTCGCTTTGATACATTACACACTATAGCAGTGTCATCAGCATATTTCACCGCAGTGAATTTAAAAGTAGATCGTATTTCGTCAGTATATATTGTGAACAGTAGAGAAGACAGAGGACCGCCTTGAGGGACACCAACATTTATTTTCGATTTTTCCGTCAGACCTTTAGAATATTTTATTTGTCTAGACCAGCCATTTATAAAATTTGATATCCAATGTAACAACCATGGCTCTTCAACGAACCCTTGCATGTCCTGGATTAAACAATTTGGAAGAACCATGTTAAAGCACTGGCAAAATCAAGAAATAAGATATACCTTAGATATAGTAGTATCTATGTTATTTAATCCTGTGACAATATTGTGAATAAGTGTTAAAACAGCATCGGTACATGACAACCCCTTCCCTTCCTATAAGCAAATTGATTGCTATCTCCATATTGATCAATAGCTTGGGTTATTTGAGGCACGATCAATTTCTGCATACAATTAAAGCTTATACTGGCAAGATCAATTGGTCTAAAATCATTTACCGATCATGGGGTTGACACTTTGGGTATAGGGGCGGTTATGGCATTTTCCACATAGCCGGTATCTCACTTTGTGGTGTACATTGTTTGAAAATAGTTGTAAAAATACCCGAGAGTAGATCTGCACAAAAATGATATACCCACCAAGCTGTATTATCAGAGCCACCAGCTATACCATTCTTTAGAGACTTAAGGCATTTTGTAAAATTCTTTTCTTCAAATTTAAATTTTTATGAAGCTTTGGAAGAAACTCATCCCATGCTCTTTGAGTTATATCAGCAGTATAAAAAAGAAACAATTTTTATTAGTTTTGATATTAATCGTAACCTTTGCATTCTTGATATCGTATGTATGTGTGTGTGTGTGTGAGTGCGTTTGTGACATTTTTTTCTTCAACTTTAAAGGTTTCATAAAGCTTTGAAAGAAACTCATCCCATGCTCTTTAAGTTATATCAGGAGTATAAAAAAGAAACAGTTTTTATTAGTTTCCATATTAATCATAACCTTTGCATTCTTGATGGCGTATGTATGTGTGTGTGTAAGTGCATTTGTGACATTCTTTTTCTTCAAATTTAAAGTTTTCATTAAGCTTTGGGAGAAACTCATCCCATGCTCTTTAAATTATATCAGCAGTATAAAAAGAAACAATTATTATTGGTTTTGATGATTTGATGTGTCAGGGCTCGAAAAACACGGGGGCGGAGTGCGATTTCGCCCCCGAAAGTTCCAAAAGAGCCCGCGGAATTGTATCGACGGGGGCGAAAAAAAAATGAAAAACTGAAGAAAATCGCCCCTGTAAATTCCCACCAAAAGTCAGATGAGAAACATCCCAAAATTATTCTCATGAAATAGTCTCCCTAGCCACTTTTTGGTCCAAAATATCAGCATCAGAGCGATTTTCATTGTTTCATTACCGTATTTTCAAGTCACGCAAGTATTTTAATTCACGCAACAAAATATCACAATCGTTACTACGTACATACACAGCAGTGCAATGAAGACAAACTTTCGTGTATTAAATACCGTACACAGCTTACCGATGGCGTATTTTTTTTTCCCAGGACGAACGTGGGTTTCAGGTTTTTCAGGAATTTACAAATTCGTTTGAAATCAGAGTTAGGGTTTAGAAAGTGGGTTAGGGATTCAGTTTTTAAGAATATGAAGGATTGTCGTTCATAATCTGGGGTCAAAACTAGGAAAAAAGATTCAGAACATGTTTTTTGAAAAAGCGTCACATGTTTGGAATCCAGGGATTTGATTGGCCGATGCCCACGTTCGTCCTGGGAAAAAAAAATACGCTTACCGATGATAAACACCACGGCACTGAACTCCGGTAACGTTCAGTGAGAAACACGTGTTTCCAGAGTGGCCGAATGGCGATTACTAGCTTCTGCCAAATATTCAGCCAGTTCGCCAGACATCGCAATTCAAAGTTGTCAATCGTTCGTTGATGGCCCTGTAAACAAACTTAGGCCTACGTACACTGTACACACGTGTATTATTATCGTCTATGGCCTACAAAATGGATCGACATTTAATAAAGAAATCTAGGCCTACATGCACAGCAAGTACGAGTGCACCAATGCCTAAACCAACTCTGTCGGCTTCTGAATGAAAAAGAAGAAAAAAACAGTCGGGGGAGAGAGCACAGTAGGCCTAACTATTTAAATGTACATTAGGCCCTAATGCACTTTATATGTGGAGAACTAGTATCCTTTGTGACATATATGGAGTATAATCATTCGCCGTGATTACAGAGGAAGGGGGTAAAATCGTGGGCTTCTTTCAGCCATCGTTTCCGACTGGAGAGGACCGGCGAGGGTGAAACAAAAATCGGAATGAAAATACTTGTAAATAAATGTGTAGACTAGACCTAACCCAATTAAAGTTGCTTTGCTCTGAATAAAATGTTGAGTTACCGGTTTCTTGACACATGATTCTTAGCATGGGCAAATTCAGAGCCTTACGTTAGGCCTGTGACCAAATTTGTTCATTTTGATTTTTGTAAGACAAATAGCCTAAGCTACGACATTGGTGCCATTATTCGCTAGCCTAACAAAATGTAGCATAGGCAAATTCACAGCCTAGCCTATACACATTTTTCAAATTAACGAAATTTACCCAATGTTTTCATTATATATTTTTTAATTTTTTGTTGGTGTTGTAATTTGCTAGCCTAACACATTGTAGCATAGGCAAAACCCCCTGCAGAAGTGATGGAAGATGAAGTGACATCTTATAAACTTGAGCATGTCACATACTATTAGTACTTTTTTTTTTCTTATGCTTAAAACAAGCATGGATACACTATGCATGCATATTTATGACATAATATATCATAGTACCCTTTTAGACAGACAGTCATGTCATTAGCAATAGTTAGAGAGTGGTTAATAACCAATATAAAATGGCACCCGAAATTCATAAAGTAGCACTCGAAATATAATTTACGGGGGCTTTTTTTGGGGGGGGGGGAATAGCACCCGAAATTGAAAAAGTAATTCGACCCCTGGTGTGTGTATGTGTGTGAGTGCGTTTGTGACGCCCAGCTTGTAAACACGATATCTCAAGAAGGGAATGTCAGACCAATTTCGTATATGGTGTTTAGAAGTTCCACATTGAGTACAAGCAGCCTACTGTTTTTGGTGGAGGTCAAAGGTCATTTGGGGTCACCAGGGGTCAATTTGTGAAAACCTTGTAAACATATCTCAAGAAGGGAAGATCAGATCAACTTCATACTTAATGTGTAGAAGTACCACATTCAGTACAAGAAGCTTATTGTTTTTGGTGGAGGGCAAAGGTCATTTGGGGTCACCAGGGGTCAATTTGTGAAAACCTCTTAAACAAGATATCTCAAGAACGGAATCATGGGCAGACCTCATATTTGGTATGTAGGAGTACCACATTGTTTAAAAGAAGCATATTGTTTTTGGTGGTGAGGGCAAAGGTCATTTGGGGTCACCAGGGATCAAATTGTGAAAACCTTGTAATCACGACATCTCAATACTGGAAGCTTGGGCCGACCACTAATTTAGTGTGTAGAAGAACCACATTGAGTTAAAGATGCGTATTGTTTATGGTGGAGGTCGAAGGTCATTTAGGGTCGTCAGAGGTCAAATCGTGAAACCCTTGTAAACATGTACACCATCACTATACATTACGCCAAATTCATGAAGAAAACTGCTCATGTTACACCATCGAAAGCACAATGCATTTTTGCATTCTGGTTTGAAAATTCATTTTTTTTCCCTTCCAATTCTAATTGAAATATCTATGTGCATTTTTACAAATGAAAGGTGGTGGGTAGATGCCATTGCTTGTGCTAAAGGTCAACGTATGAGTAGTGAAATCCATGGCAGTACAAGCAGCTTGTCTATCACTTGCAATAAAAAATGATCACAAGTTGAAAATTATGTGTCCGACGTTACAAATTGTCTCATGTTTTTTTCGGGGATTATTCTCATTTGTCAGTAGCCGTTGTCAAGAAGGTTTGTAAGGGTGTGAGCTCAAAGCTTTTTTATTCTGTCATCTCCTATATTAAACAGAACTTATTCTGTTCTTGAGGGTGGGGGCAGGGAGGGGGTTGTTCATTTACAGCAGTGCGCTTGTGGCGATCTGTGTGCGATACTGTAAGTAATAGGCTACCGACACGATGTTTTTCGCTCGAGCTTACACACATTCAGAGACCACTGACTGAATATCTCGTCTCACAAGGTCATATTAATCTCCACGCTTCCTGATGGACGTTTACGTTCAAAAGTCGACGAGAGGTTATTGTCCCTTTTCCGGCTAGTTACTGTGCTACATTTCAATTTGTTACATGTTAATACCTACTCTATCGCTGTACGGTACAGTAATCAGAGCTCAGTGCATGTTTATCATCATAATGATGTCACAGGTGGATGTGGATCACCTGATAATTACGCTTTAAGCTTAATGCTCAATTTAAGAAAAAAAATAGTCAACAAATTCAGGCCGTATTTTCCAGCATGTTTTCCTGACATCGGATTGACTGTATTTTTTCAGATATGGTAAAAAAGGAAACTATTTAAGAACATTTCTGAATAAATTCCCATCTCATCTGCATCCACCCACAATACAGCCATGACAAAGCAAAATGGCTCCAATTTAAAAATGGCGATTGTTGACTTACTAATTTTCATTGCTCTCCGTCCCCATGACAGAACGATGCCTTGGTTGCCCGTATCAAAGATCTGGAGAAGCAGATGCGAATTGAGCATGAGTACCACCGAGAGGCTTTGGATAACCGGGACAAGGAGCTGCAGAACATGCGTGAAGCTATGGCTGAACAGTTAAAGATGTACCAGGAGCTCATGAACATCAAACTGTCTCTGGATGCCGAAATCACGACTTATCGTAAACTCCTGGAAGGCGAGGAAACCCGGTGAGTGTCCCCCCCCCCCCTTCCTCCGTAGGAGCCAAAGCTTGAAATGCAAAATTTTAGGGTATTTCCTTCTGATAGATAGTTCTCTCTTCGTAT
>JAIPMN010007408.1:22043-39826 GCA_020650975.1 Apostichopus californicus
GTCTCTGGATGCCGAAATCACGACTTATCGTAAACTCCTGGAAGGCGAGGAAACCCGGTGAGTGTCCCCCCCCCCCCCTTCCTCCGTAGGAGCCAAAGCTTGAAATGCAAAATTTTAGGGTATTTCCTTCTGATAGATAGTTCTCTCTTCGTATTATGCTTCTATGTACCATAACTGCTATACAATCTTTAATACACAATATACACAACTGCTGAATGAACAAAACAAAAAATGAAGCTTGAAAAGAACAAACTTTTGTATATGACGATATATGTAGATCCGCATTTGCCGATTGCTAGATGTCAATTATAGTCTTGTGCTGGTCCATCTTTTACCTACGAAACATTGCAAGGAATCACTATGCCCCGATCGGCTCTCTGCTCGACATCGCCATGCAGTTGTTTTGAACCCTGTCTTTCTTGCGTTTGCTCACAGACTACGCATCGATTCCACCCCACCGGCTCAGAAGAAGACCCCAAAGAAACAGAAGACCAAGGGGCCAGACCGTAGCCAGCGCCGAGGACAGAAGCGTCGCAGGGTTGAGGACACCCGCAGCACCGTCCACAGCGCAACGGCGGCGGGAGTGGTTGCCATAGAGGACAGCGACCCAGAGGGAGAGTACATCAAGTTGCACAATACATCCGAAACTGTAAATATTTCATCTTCTGTTTCAATAAAAAAAAAAAAAAATTGATAACAAGTAGAAGCAACAGGAGAATTTTTGTGTTATAATTTGATTAGTCTGAAAACAATTGCAATATTTTTTTGGCAAATATTTTTCCAGATTTTTCAGGTCTAAATGATAGGTCTTCTTTTCTTGCCGTGTCCTGTCTACTCTGACATTTCATGCTGTGTTGTTAATTCATTTTCCATCATCCGTCGATATATCTGAAGGAGGCTATCGTGGTCGCCTCATCATCTTCTTCTTCTTCTTTCAAAAGGACCAACCGCTAGGAGGATGGGTCCTGAAGCGTTCCGTCGACGGCGGGGACGAGGCGACGTACAAATTCACCAGCAAGTATGTCCTGAAGGGAGGAGCCGAGGTCACCGTCTGGTCCACCGGTTCCGGCGAGAGGCAGGAACTTCCAACGGACATCGTCGGCAAGAACGTCGAATCTTGGGGTGTAGGAGAGAAGATCAACACTACCCTGATAGATGCGTCTGGCGAGGTGAGACAGAAGAGCTGTTTAAAGAAGCAGCTGGGTCGTCGTGTGAAAGTTATTAACGTAGCCAGCCAATCATCGTCTTTACTGGGAAACCACACGATAGGCCCGTCATTTATCGTCACAGCAGAAGTTAAAAGAACTTCAGAAAAGTTACTGACAAATTCGGATACAAGCATTCAAGACCAAAAAAAAAGAGTCCATTTCCATGTATTGCTATCAAATGTGAAGGGATTGGTCATGCCAATAGGAAAAGTGTTTCCTGCATGTGGTTCGAAACGGATAGGTTTAGGTTACGGGGCAGGTAATGTGCTGCCAGGTTGACATGTTTATAACCCTCCTCCCCCCCCCCTCCAACCACTCATCTGCCACTTGAGGATTTCATGGTCTTTTGGAGGGTGGTAGACCAGGGACAAGGCTAAAGCGTTACACAATTGCTCTGGAGACTCACTGTACAATGGAGGGGGGATGGGGGGGGGGGGAAGGGCAGGATACCATCAAAAATAGGAAAATATCTACTTGTAAGATAAGATACATTTTGGACCTTTTCAATTACCATTGTCCTCCGTTCGTGTCACCTATTTTTTAATTTCACTCGCAGTCCATGATTACACCTGCCGATCATGGTCCATTTATATTATGGTATCGTTCAATGCCATAATATTGTCCCCATCTGCCCATCTCTTGCAGGTGATGGCGAGCCGTAATCTACTCCGTGAGGTGGTGCAGTACGAAGACACTACCTACCCAACGGATCATGAGGTGGGCAAAGAAGAGTTATTTCACCAGCAGGTCAGGGCTATGTCAACTTGTGCCTTCAAAAATCAAAAAATCAAAACAAAAGAAGCCAAATATCATTTCATATCAACCAAAACAAATAGAAAAAAAAGAAAAGAATGCCCTGCACGTGCACATATCATGATAACAATAGCACATATGCCTTTGCTCTCTGCTTTTTCATTTATTTTAAAGACTGCAGTAGGCAGTCTAATTTCTTGCCATTTTTGTGTGCCCATGAGCGATTGAGTTTTTTTTCGTAAACCTCTCGTCATCAAATGCTCAGCGTTCACGATACGAGTCGTGAACGTGACGTAGTACGTGTGGATGGCATCGGGTAGAGATAGAGGGATGACGTTATGGGAGAAGACCTCTTTCGTGTATCCCAGATAAACAGAGTTATGTTGATTGTGTGTGTCGGAATGTCTTCCCCAAATATCCGTCCATCATATCTATGGAATTTCTCAATGTGACAAACTTACTATATTTCATCAAGGAGGAGAAAAGTGAGACCTGAATACTCGGTTAACATGGGGAGTCACATGAACTGAAAGTCAGTGGTGTGTGTGTCATCATGAAATGGCGGGGTCAACCACAGCTATGGACTGACCTGTCTGTTCATCTCCTTGCTCTGGGTGCATGCAAATATATGTACTTATCAAATCTCTTTATGATAATTTTATGTATGCATTTTATACAAGTGTTCAAGTCAAGCATGGAAAATGGCTAATGGTAACTGATGTAAAAAAAAGAGGGTGGGGGGGGGGGGAGAGGGGGAACAGGAAAACTACTTAAGAAAAACGGATTTCACTTTTTTGGCACTTGAATATGACTAATTTGCTGCCTGTTATTTCAAGCCCTCTGAAAAAATTCTATTTCCACAACAGAGTTTGTAAACAACACTTAGTCCTCTTGTCCATTTGGTTTTTGGTTGAATTTGTTTGACTAAATTTAGATTTTTATCTCAAATATATCAAAATTTGGAAATGCTCAAATGCAACTCAAATTTCCTGACCCTTTTTTGGGGGACAAAGTTTTTAAGTGGATCCCTGTACTCTCTCTCTGTACACTTTTGTAAAAGAATTGCTATTTGTAAAAGAATTGCTATTATTTTGGAAGCCTCAGTTCCCCTTAGTTTCTCAAACACCTTTTATTTTGATTATCATTACAAGCATTTACAATGTTTGCTATGCCTATTAGAAAGGAAAACTGAAAAGGAACCCAAAGCAAGATGGTGGTTTTTTTTTTGGTTTTTTTTTGGCACAAAATGCAAATGCAAAATTTGGTTTCATATCACTTATCTTCATCTCATTTAACTTCATCTCACTTATTGGTTTTGATGACAACTTTTCAGTCTCATTTCTATGGCGATGTCTCGAGCTACATCGTTAGTCTGTGGTTTTTATGTCGCAAATAACGTGTATTGTAGAATAAATATTAATATGTATGGAAGTATACTCTGTTAGCACTTAATCAAGGCCCGACAACTCTAAGCCCCTACTTTGCATATAGGCATCTGGGCTTGAGCGACCATTATTATTGTCATCCGCTTGATTTGGACTACAACAATACCTGTTTCTAACCTATCTGAGCTGCTGGAATGACAAACTTTCTCATCAGTGGTACAGAATATTTTGTCTACTTAGGTTATGATCAAAACGAACTGAACGTGTTTTATGATCCATGAAATTTGTGTTCTGCATTCTATCAACAATTTTAACCAAACCCACCAGGATTTTTAAAAAATTTTTGGGGGGCAATTGAGCACAATAAGACACCCCCACCCACCTGGTCACAATGTGTGGTTAATGAGCCAGTAATGAATGATTTCATTCAGTTCCCAACATTTATGAAATTGATAATACGTTTGATTGATTCTTAACATTTCGTCTCCCCGACACATTTTTCTCATCAATAGCATGTACACAAAGCAAAATTGGATTATCAAAATTTTTGACCTTTTTCAATCATACCTTGAAAGTCAAGCATGACTAGTCAAACCTAGATACCACAATGTTGTAGTATTCCAGTTTCAAACTAAGAAGAAGAATAAAGAGCTGCTGTAAATATTGTACTATTGGTCTAGAGGTCTACACCATGTGAGGTGTTGACCTCTTTGCTTCTTTCAATCATCAACAAGGCCAAACGTGAAACAGAATTCTGTAAGATTTTTAAATTACACTTCGTCACAAATTTCGTTACAAATTCTTTTCTCCTTTCTCATTTGCAGGGTGATCCTGAAGAGAAGAGATGTGCCATCATGTGAGACCATGTGACCTCACCATGTGACCTCATTATGAATAATGAATATTCAATTTTCTCATTTTATACCTTTTCTTTTTGTATCATCCTGTAGTATGTCTATGCTCATTAGATTTCTCTCCTCGCTGTTGTGGGTTCTTTGCCTTACACAATTACTATTCCTTTCCTTTTCATTTTGTAATTTTTTTTGCTTTTTTTTTTTTTTTTTTGCCACCACTTGTTTCTGATTGTTAAAATCTTTAAAAAGGTAACAATTCTAGTGTGAGATATTTTAAAAATTGAAAAATCTTAAGAATGATGTTTTTTTTTTTTTTATCATCTCCAGCAACTTTCAAAGTCACAAGATTTGTAAATTAATATTAGATACAAGAACAACAACATAATATTCATAATGAATGTTTTGCCGCTGTGGGGGGGAAATATCCGGCATTTCTTGTCAATTCTCGTGGTGAAAATTACAAGATTTGATTAGGAACATGATGGGGTGAAAAAAATTAAAAGAACACAAAAAATTCATGTTCAAATTGCAGGGTATTTGTCTGATTTTCTTTAGCAGAACAGTTAAGTGTAATAACTAGTTTTAATATGCACAGGCAAAGAAGATGTTTCATCGTGGTTGTGGGAGGAGGGAGAGACAATTATTTTAATTTTTGTCGTTAACTCTGATTATTGTATATCACCTGTGTTTTTCGGCCTCAGTCTCTGAAAGTATATCACAATGTAAATGGGATATAACCACTGTTAAGACCAGTTAAGAATGGGGGGTAAAAGTTAACGATTGGTTTTTCTTGGGCTAAGCAGAATGTGTCCACACAAAAAAAATGGAGCTAAGAAACAACACTGACTAAATAGGAAAAAAAACCCAGTCCATGTGAATTTGATGATATAATTTGGTAATAGATTTAAGAGCAATCTAAGTTTGTTATTGGTTAACTAAATTGGTTAACTTTACAGCCTAGTTTGGTAAATATGTGTTATTTAATAACTCATAGGTCGTCATTACTTCACCAGTCTAGTAAAGAAAATGTGGATGGTATATATTTGGAGACTTCCATAAGTAAATGTTTTCAGACACCGTTTTCGTTAGAGAGTGAGTGAACATTTGCCACACGTGGTACAAGTGGTTATAAAACGACATTTCCAAAAGCTCACAAAAAAAAAATTTCTTCGGTGTCTGGCATCTCCCTACTTTACAAACAGTTATCCTCCCAAAGTAGTGGGTATGATTTGGTCACATTTTCATGATATTATTAAAAAATAAAAACTGAGAAAGTGAATGGGCAGACATTTTGGTTGAGCTACAGAAATGTGCATCTTGCCACAGCCCCTTTTCCAGACATTTTTTTTTCTGATTTCTTTGTTTTCCATGATTAGGGTTAAAAACTTGTTGTCATGATGTCATTGGAGTTTGGCTTGCCATGTTCATTGCCCACGGGTTAATAGCTTTTCATTGGCTGACAAAAATGCATGTTAATCAGCTCTGTCTGTGTTTAATTAGCTAACATCTTTAGAAGCTGTTGATCTGTGGCTTTGTGCTAAAATTGAATCTATATTTTATTAGTTTATAAACTTGCATTAGAGTTTTTATTTTTTTAATGATTGTAACATGCTTCAAAGTAAACATAGAACCATAACAAATGTTGGGTCTGGGAATTGGATTCTGGGAAGGCATGGATCGAAATTACAGTGGGCAAAGAAAGTAAAATTTATGAAATGAAACATTTCCATCCCTTTTGGTAGGAAATGTCTCTCATACTTTTTATCATCTCTGAAATTTTTATTGGATTGTTAACATAGATCTGTAAAGAAGCATGTGGAATAATAAGTGGATGTGTTTCTTTAATCCATTTCTGGGAAAGAGTTTATTGAGGTTTAACTTCATCATTTTATTGCAAGTATAAAATATAACCAAATTTTATGCTCGATGAAAAGAAGATCTAGAGATCAATAAAGTTCAAGATAAAGATTTCAAACAATAAAAAAAATCTTTTGAAAGAGTTTGCCTGCTTTCCAGTTTTTCAGGCCAATTTGCATTTAGCAAGTCATGGATGTTGAAATCTGAAATATGTAGGATCTAGGAATTTTTGTTTGTGGTATTTTTATGTTTATGTTGCTTACGTTGTAGCTTACTTTCGGGGTGGTTTTGTAGACTTTAGCTAAATTTATATTTATTTCAAACAGCAAAGAGCTTGTAAATCAATTCCCAAAACTGCAAACCTGCTATAAGTGAAGAAGAGTAAACCCAAAACATCATCAGGTTAACACTGAAGAAACTTTTAGAGAGATCTGAGTTTTTGTTCACTTTTTTCAGCCAGTCAAAGTTAGGAATTCCAACCATATTGTATCTCTTAAGTAACAGTCTACTGTGTGCCATATACAACATACCTTGTGTTTTCCTTCCCCAGTGGAAGAAGTGCCTTAGCCAATCAGAGAGAGGCAGACAAGTAGCCTCTCCTTTAGCTTCCTTAGTTCGCTCAGGGTTTTGTGTTGATAAACAGTATAAATTTAATGCATGATTTACTTTTGCTGATAAGTGTGGTTTTGGTGGTTGTCAAGCAAAAACCAGAAATCTATATCCAATCAGTATTGAGAGCTAGCTCTTCAGGCTTTTAAGGTTTCCTTTGCAAAATTGTACTTTCTGTGTAAAGGAGAAATTTTGCCCGGACTGCAAACTGAAAGCCGCCTATGCAAAATCGATTTATTGGTATTTTTGTATGCTTTTAGTTTTTTAGTGGGTTGTATGGAGTCTTACTGTTCAGCGTTGTTATTTGATTATGTCAGAGCAAGGTTCCACTTCCATCAGACCTATCCGAATAGTCATTTTTTTTGTTTCCTTTTCCCAGTTGTAGGGATGGGGAATATGGTATCTTATCTTGTAATCTCAACACTATTTAAGTAACCTATGCATTCATTTTGTTTGTTTGATTCTGACAGTGTTTGTAAAATCTTACTTGGTTCAGTCCATTCCATTCTGCCAAAGATTTCCTAACAGGCCTGATTATTTTAAAAGGGTCATCTGTTTCATTTTAACCCAGACTCTGAAATCTGTTTCATCTCGGTTCATCTATGCTTCAATGTCAGGGCAGATGATAAAAAGTGAGATTTTAATTTGCCCAACAGTCCACCAAATTGACCTTTGGTCAAGCTGATGGGTAGAGACCAGAGGGTAATGAATTGGATCTGATGGCCTGGTGTTGCAGTACTGTGGAATATGACACTTTGTCAAATTTGGCATCCATCTTACCAAAGGGATACAAATTTTTTCTAGCTCTGCTGTGTAATAAAGTTGTGTAGCCACAAAAATTGCTTTAATGTGTTATATTTGCATTTGAAAGTGTCAGGCAACTGAGGATCATAAGGGTGATTATTTCCACCCCCCCCCCCTTCCCCCCAACCAACATGTCCAGTGGCTTAGTCAAGAATTTCAAATGATGAACAATCATGGCCAAACTTTAGTCAACATTTTGCTACCAATTCTAGAATATTTGCCTCTCAGCTCTATTGTTAACACTTCTGGAAAATAACCTAACATTTAAAGGGGATATTCATTGGTTAAATCAAAGTTTCTGGCTATTTTTCTTCATCTTCAGGTGAAATCCATATCCTGATACAGAGCTCCCAACTGACCCACATTTCGCGGGTTGGACCCGCATTCTAACACCCAAACTCGCTGACCCGCGCAAGCGTCCGAAAAACCCGCATTGTAATTGTCAAGTATACATAAAAAAAAAATGCATCAAGCAACCATCATTTCTTTAGCATTATAGAGTATACAACCTCCTTTACAGCATCATTTGAACCTCAAATTAGCCTATATTTCTTTTCATTGGGGCGAGCAGCGAGCATTTTCATGCCACGGGAAAGAATGAACTCAATTTATTGATGTTACACACAAAAAATGCATATTTCTCAGAACATTTTGGGTGACAAAAGCCTTTCTAAGTGCCACCATTTTACATGTAGGCATCACCAGGATTCCATATACCCCTCCCCCAGGACGACGATTCTTGGCATGGACCAGCATTTGCCTTCTCAAGAGTTGGGAGCTCTGTGATAGCATTTTGTATTGTGGAAAAACTCAATGAAAGCATTTGACAACAGTACAGAGTTACTAACTTGTGGCTAAAATGATAGGATACAAATCACCCACTGAGGAAAATAATTTTCTTCCAAAAAAGTTGCATAGTGATGAAATTCTTAATGAAGTGAATATTCACAGCAAACATTTACAACAAAGCAATTGTTCCAAAAGCATCACATTTGAAGGGCTAATCAATCAAAATATTTCCTGACAGCAAGATGACATCACATAAAACCCATTGTGATCCTTGTAGGTGTAACATCTTATACAATACAAAAATATTGCAAAGGGTATGTGATTTCCTGCCGTATACTCTTTCACTAGGCCACTGGAGAGTCGCGCCAAGATGATGTAGGTGGATATTGGGGTCACCAAGCAAAACAGTTTGAATACCATTTGTGCTACCTATCACTACCAGCAGACTAGTCAATCAATGGTTGTCTTGTTACATCATTACACCCGCGCGTACGATACCGGCAAGATTACATCCAGTCTTACTAGTTTAAAAGTTTGATGCCAACATACTGGTAAAAGCTTGTAATCAAAAGGAGCAGTATGACCACTGCAATGATAGGTAAGTATAATTATTATGCTATAAATTACAAAGCATGGAACGATGAAGTTTTCACACTCACGTCCTTGTGATGTCCGTGAAAAATATTTCTCGCGGAACTAGGCCCAGTAGATCTAGTCGAGCATTTGTACCAAATAGAAAGGTGAACACGTGATTGAATTACAACAACAAATGTTATATAAACAGAAGTTATACAGAATACCTTTAGGGCTGGTTACAGTTTTCTGTTCAATGTGTTCATGCTGAACAGGAACTAGCCTTCTGTAGGCTCATTTCATATACCTAGGCCTATGGCGTGTATGGCCTAAAGTATGGCCTACTGTATTGCAGCACACTAGGCAAGTCTATGTACTCTGTGCAAGGCTGAAGGCACAGTCAACAGAAATTCCTCAGGCTTGTTAGATATGGGGCATCAGCTAACTTTAAATAAGGTGACTCGAGACATTTCCAGTGACAGTCCTCGGATTTCACATACCCCAGGTTGAATGTGTCCAGGGAAATGTCTCAGGATTTTATGTCCTTCCCTAGAAATATCTTCAAATTTTAGCAGAGCTGTTTGTAGAGACAGCACAAACCTTATTAAGCTGCATAGTAAAGACTTCATAATTGAGGCACCTTCATAATTGACACACCTCCAAATATTACTAGCAACGATACGATCTAAAATTCACATGAAAAGAATCAAGTTGTGATGATTAATGGGACTTAAAGTTGTATAAAGTATCGATACTGACCAAACATGGAGGAGGGGGTGGGGGGTCAACATCAATATCACAGAGCTCCCAACTGACCCGCAATTCGAGGGTTGGACCCGCATTCTAACACCCAAACCCGCTGACCCGCGCAAACGTCCGAAAAACCCGCATTGTAATTGTCAAGTATACATAACAAAATGGCATCAAATTTTGACTAAGCAACCATCATTTCTTTAGCATTTAGCATAATAGAGTATTAAACCTCCTTTACAGCATCATTTGAACTTCAAATTAGCCTATATTTCTTTTCATTGGGGCGAGCAGCGAATATTTTCATGCCACGGGAAAGAATGAATTATCACCTACTATTCAATTTATTGATGTTACACACAAAAAAATGCATATTTCTCAGAAAATTTTGGGTGACAAAAGCCTTTCTAAGTGCCACCATTTTACATGTAGGCATAACCAGGATTCCAAAAAAATTCAACACCCCCTCCCCTTATACCCCTCCCCCAGGACGGCGATTCGTGGCATGGACCAGCATTTGCCTTCTCAAGATTTGGGAGCTATGATATCATGTCCCCGGATTTTCTGGAAAAAGTATGGTCACCTTGAATAAACATTGCCAAAGTAATTGCTAGAACTCAATGTAAACCCTGCAAAACATCTTAGCCCTAGGGATTCCACCACTGGTTACAACTTACGGTAGTCAGATGGTCAGCTTCAGGCCTGACCTCTTGCTGGACAGATTAAATTTCTCTGGATTGTATTTCATAGTCACTGCTCTTTGGTAGCTCCCATCCAACAAGAGAAATTGAATTCCTTTGTTTCACTTAGTGAGAACAAAAAATATCTAAAAACACTGCATCTTCCTAGGGGTTGCTCCCCTGCATGCCTCCCCCCTCCACTAGATCCAGTCCAGAGAAAGTTAAGAGTAATTTATCTTTCTGACATGTGACTTTATCCGGTATCGCATGGCAAAATGGTCAAATTGCTAGACACAAGTTCAAAGATGTTATCACCATTGTCATACACAGAAACCATAATATTTTATGAGAGACCAATATAGAGCCCTCAAAACTGCTACACAAAACTTATAATTAAATTATTCCCTGCTGCGTGGCCAGTGTGTAGTCGCTACGAGAAGACAAGAAATATCTCCAAATGCTAAAACTTCCAGGGGCTTCACCTGGCGGCCGCCAGGCCTTTGAAATTAAAATCCTCTCTTGTATGTATGTTAGTACTGTTAACTCGCTATGAAGTACCGAAGCACTCACTGCAGCTGAAGCCCCCTGGAACCCCAACTAGGGCTTGAGATACACTCCAGAGAAATTTTAGAGTAATTCCTCTTTCTGACATGTGTTGTTTTCTGGAGCATCCAGAGACTTCCCCCGCTTTCCCTCCTCTGTGGCACTCCCCATCCCTCCAACCCCTGTAGTCAAATTATGAAACAAATTGCAGCTCTATTGGTTTTATACTTTGCAACGTTGCTCAGCCAGTCATTGCAGTCGATCCCAAAAAAATCAGTCTCAAAATCGATCACCCCCACCCCTCCCAAAAAGGTGAATGAATGACCCTGAACCAGACATGGCTATATAAAAATAAGGCAAACTTTAAGATGTACAGATAAATGACAAACAGTCTTTCAGGGACAGTCATGATATAAACATTTCTCAGGGTTTCAAAGAACAAGGAAGTTACAGATCTATTTAAACAAAATTCAAAATCTCTCAATTTTACTGAATATAATTTAGTGGACTTCTGATTTTCCATCTTCTTGACTGTCATGACCAGTTAGAATATTAGCTAAATAATAGAATATTTGTTAAAGTTTTTTTGGGGGCAATTCATTTGCAAACTAGCAATTGTGTACCGAACATTACTCAGAAATTGAATAAAGTTTACAATTGATCTTAGTACTTTGTTTAGTTGCTTTACATCTGTCTCCACAAGAACGGAAATCCAGGCCTGAAATCAAAATTTTTTGAAATCCAATTAGTAACACGCGTGTATTGGCTGTTGAATAGTAGATTTGAAAGGAAGAGGGTGACCTTAGACCCTGGGGTCATTGGGGGCGCAGTGCAAGAATGTTACCAGTTAATAGGTTAGGGTACATAGGTGTAAGTCGGTTAAGGTGACAGGTGAGTATCATCATACGTAAATAACTAAATACCCAAACCAGTAAGTTTTGGGTGGGAGCTCTGTTACCTGCCCTCACTCAACAAATGCATTTTCCCATCTTCCAAATACATACATTATACATGTGCCAAAATTGGTAATCTCATTTCAGCATTGCCCCCTCAGAGACCCACTTACTCTTCCTTTTCCTCTCTACCATTCTCAGGTAGAGACACCTGCGCCTACTTTCAACATTTTTTTTTTAATTTCCCCCGGTATCAGAGTGTCTCCATTTCTACATGTTTTTCACAGAAACCAAAGTTTATCAGGAATTACTTACTTATCAATCTAATTTCAGTTCTCAACAATTCACCAAACACAGACACTTTTTGACACTTCCATGTTCTAGACCAAATTGAAGAATTTAAACAAAAGTTTAAACTTTTCTGTCATTACTTTAGCAATGACTCTTGACCAGTCAAGTTAATTGAACTGACTCTGTTATGGGATATAAATATTTAAAAAAAACTTTTTTTTTTAAAAAATGGAAAATTGATTATAAAAATCAATTCAAAATTCTTGCTATGTATGCAGTGTCATTTGTTTTTAACACTTATTGTTTTTCTACTGCCCTGAATTAGTTTGATCAATACCAACCGGTGCAAAAGTTTGTGCAATACATCTCTACCATAATTCTTTTGGATAATTGTTTTTGCCATCGTTAACCATACAGAGGAAGTAGCAGGTCAAAATAAACTATTTTTGCTCTTCCTTTAAAAGGGCAATAAGCTCAGACCAGTGGTACACCGTAGATAAATATGAATTGTGGTTTGCTAAATTTGGGAGTTAAGTGAAGGTTAAAAGGAAGTATATCATACCAATAGGTGACCATATAATCCTATAATCAGCTCAAAAAAAAGAAGGCAATTTTGTTCTCTGTACGGCAGTATTAAAGGATATGTTGATCTGATATGACTATTCCACACAATGTTGTTCAAAAAGAAGAAAATGAATTTTTTTGGGGGGATGACGGCTAGGGCAGATGCTGGAATTTGAAAAGAAAGGGGTGTGGCCCTGGGGCCATTTAAGTTAATTCTCATGTAGGAGAATCTGAGGGTCCTCCTTCCTTCCTCACCCCCCCCCCCTTCCCCCCTCCAAAAAAAATGCACCTCAGAAATATATTTTATAAAAGCCTTAAATTTGTCTTTTGAAATTCTTACTATGATTGTTAAAATCTGGCAAGGCATAATACACCTATCACCCACTTGTGTTTTTATCAACCTTATACTGTACAGGATCCCCCACATTGAGAGCTATGGTCCCCCAGTGAACTTTCAGTGTAAACAATTTTCAATAAGCCTAATGAATTGACAACATGTTATCCAATTTTTTTTCCCATTTTGGTCCTGGGAATGCCCAGAGAATGCTTCAAAAAAGGTCTTAAAGATCAATAGCTTCCAAGAACTTTGTCCTCTAGATCCCTTCTGGGGCCCGTTATCGCTGGACCCCACAAAGACCCTTTTGTGGGGCCCAGTCGACCCCACAACATCCATTGTTCAACACCACTGAACAACAATATATAAATCCTGACCTCTCCAATCACAATTCTTTCTTGGGCACCACTGTTTTGATACCCTTCAGTATTTCTGACAGTGGCGTAGGAAGGTACTTTTGAGTGGGGGGGGGGGCTGAAGACTGATGGCCGGCCTGGGGGAGGGGTCTAAGGGGAGGGGGTATCCCTTGTTGCATTTCCAGGTGGCCTCAGATGCAATTTGGTGCAATATAGCACACTTCAACACCCACTCCATTTTGTAAATAATATTGCATTTTCACCTGGACTTAGATGCAATTTGGTGCTCCAAATGAGATTTTTTTCTCATTTGGAAATGAAAAAGGGGTTTTCTGACTTGCGAAGCGGGGGGGGGGGGGGGGGGCGGAATGATACTTCCGCCCCCCCCATATTTTTCACTGGGGGGGCTTGTGCCCCCCCGGTTCCTACGCCCTTGATTTCTGATGTCATCGTCAATTTTGCCTTAAAGGAGCATTCCTGACTTTAATTACCTAAACTTATTAATGTGCCACACAGTACCCATCTTTGGAATTCATTTCAAGGGTAAAAGCCAAGTCCATTGGAGACATACTTTAATTGTATACCTTTTTTTCTGTTGAGACTTGTACAATCATCAATGTAAAGTCTCTGTTTATAAATATTTATAGCTCATGACAAGTCATACACATTATTGTTTAACTTTATTGCTTTTAAGTATCGAATATCCGCTCTTTGTCAATTATGTTGGTTCTTCTTCATCAAGTTTCCCTCCTTAATTGATGTCAACTTTGACAAGTTTTTTTTTTTTAATTTTTTTTTTTTAGTTCATGAATTTTAAGAATCCAGCACAGACAGTATTATACTTGATCACTGCATTTTTAATGTCAGAGTAGAAATTAAAAATGCATTTTGCAATCCAATAGGTACAAGTTTTGGAACAGAAGTGAAAATTAAGCAATGATCCCCAAAGTAAAATGATTGTTTAAATTTTGAATCTTTGAGCTCTGATTGGCTAATCAAATTTGAGAAGGAATCTTACAGTGACTATATAATGCTTTGCATCAATTCTTGCAAGTTTTTGTATCTTTTTGAAACTGGCCCTCAAAAAAAAAGAGCAAATTGAATTTGATTTTCCAAGTTTCTCAACCAAGAAATTAATACCTTTTAATATACCTTTACAGTAAATTGAGCAATGTTCAATATTTATGTAAGTATAAGAAGTCCCTTTATGGGGGAAATTTGGCTACTTTTTATTCGTGAGACAAATTACACGATTTAGACTTTTGTCAAGGTTGTCTGGTTGGAAAATAAAAAACCCATGTAAACAATGTAATTAATTCCGTAACATTTGAGAATCCAGTAGCGTTGCAACGGCTAGCACCTTGCTAAGTACCTGGCGTTTTAGTACTGCCAAAATATAGGAGGGTTCGTTTCGTAGTTTCATCTTCATTGCAATCATTGTTAAAGGTTATTTAAAGTTGAGTAAAATACTGGCTACATTATAATAATATTAGTAATCAACAGTTATTTTCACGACGCTTTAAAAGCGACCACAAATGTGGGAGAAACCCCCGCAAGGGCTTATGGATTACAACTTACATTGTTAGAGTTGTAAGAAATTGGAGACTAACAAATTTGAGAAAGTTGGCAAGCTGTAAAAGTATTTTGAAAGAGAGCAAAATAGTGTTCTTCTAGTGACCTAGTTATGTTTCCCGCTGTGTAAATACTATTGTGTATTTTTATGTTTTTTTTTTTTAAAGTTCAGTTGGGGTTCACAAGGCCCTATTTCCGGAGGAGTGAATGTATATAAATACAGAGGTTGCTTTTGGTAGTTTGCGGTTGGTTCGTTCTCGTTTGTTTAATGATATAACTTGAGAACATTTGTATGTATTATTCCTTTATATGCTGTAGACCTGTATTAAACTAGTTACCATGTTCTTCCGCATGTTCCAATAGATCGACCTTGCAGTGACCTTTTCATCCTGAAAAATTGAGCTTTGCTTTTGTGGATCATTTTCCATCCTACTCCTGTGAAAGATCTTTGGATGATGAGAGGAGTTTGTTATAAACTTAGTTAAGAAAACTATTTGTTACAGTGTTCACTATTTGTGCACCAGTAAATGGAACAAAGTTAAATGTTAACGTAACGTCACCTGAAACTTGAAAACCATTGCTGAGAATGTATCTTATAGTCGGTGGGTTTTTTTGTGGGGGGGGGGGGGGTCAGAGGCAAGTGTTTGCAGAACGTTTGTGCCATACTGTAGTTAAGTTTCTGCTTCAAGCAAGTTGCAACCCATAAAAACTGGTAGACTATGTGAAAATGATGGTTTCCATGACCAGGGCCCACTCTGTTTGAAAGAGTGTTTCCTGGTTCATGAGCTTAAATGGGCTTTTGGTGGATGCAGGGGCCTACTCTTGAGTGTGACCAGAATCTGCTCTACTTTATAAGCTAACATTCATTTATACACATTTTGAAATACAGAACTATTGTGCATCAATAAGATTGATTTTTATAAAAAAAAATTTACTGTTTGTTTTTGCTTGGCATCCAATCTGAGTGGTTGGTTTTCTGGGCATTGAAGAACAGCCCTGTCATAATTTTTCAGGGATCTTAGGGGGAGGGGGGGGGGGGACATTGGCACATATATGGATAATAGGTGATTCAGTTTTAAAAAATTTCATAGGAAAGCTGATTCAATTTTTTGTTGCTGTTTTGTTGTTGGTATGTTTACATAAGTCTGAACTCCTATTCCTTGTTTTGAGATGATAATGGATGACCCTCACACTTTGCGTTGAATTAGTTTGAGCTATTCTTGGAAATACTTCGCTTCTGGGAGATCTTGTAACTGCGCCAACAAAATTGTTTAGTGTGCTCTTTCACCTCATCCGTCACAATTTTTCACAGTTTACAAAGTCATGTCACAGACTGCCGAGAAACTGAAAATAAAATTGTAATTTAATAATCAAACAGGTATAATAACCCTTGCGGTGGTTGTTTTGAATTTGATATGCTAGTTCGAGATAAGTACATGTTTGATGAAAGGTTCCGAGATTTGTTCCATCATTTTTCGTCAGTCAATGAAACAGATTCAGGTGGAGAGGTCACCCCCCCCCCCCCCCGTTACCCGGGCTAAAACATTTCGATACAATTTCTCTAACCTGATTCCGCAAATAACATCAAAATGCAATTATGTTTTGGTAAATCCAGAAATCGCAGTGCAACGTATTTCACTTGCTAGACTGTTTAATTACCTTTCAGTTCAAGTTGTGACGAAACAGTCATATTAAATAACAGTTAAGAAAATCCACAATTTGATTACAGTGGGTAGTGATAAATATTTGGAACGGTAACTTGGCAACAAAATTGTTGGGAACTCAAATATTCACCAAGTACTCACTATTTAAATATTTATTTACAAAGAAAAAAAACAACAACAAAAAAATTCTTGAAGGGTGTCTTAGATTGATGAATTGCGATCTTTTTGTTGTATCGGATTATTGTTGAGTTTTATAATATCGTGCATGATGGACAATTTGTTAAAACAATAAAGAGCTGCGGCTGATACTCTGGACATCTTGGCATTAAAAACTGTCCCAGAATTCCTACGACGTTCGAGAAATGTTTCTTTAAATCCCAAGTTAATTCCTTCCTTGTCCGATGGCTTTAGTTTGATATCTAGGTCAGAGCTCAGTGTTTGGTTGTTTAAATCTAGACCATGGATGAGAATTGACGAGATGTAGTAGGGCATCCATCAGAAAAGTAACGTCTCTTATCAGACCAGATCTGTCAGAATTCGTCCTGGAGGAAGATTATTGTAATCTGAAAGAGTAATTTTGAAAAGCTACAGTTTAGGTTTGGAATGAGTCTTTATATCCCACCTCTTCTGTGTCTGACCAAATCCAGCTAGTTTATTACAACATACAGGTAACTGGATTATGTGTATGTATGTGTATGTATGTTTATGTATGTGATGGCATTACTAGTAAACATAAACGTAAAAAGTGCTTGTTGGTTTAATTTCATACCCTACTCTCTGTAGGTCAACGGCCGTATGAGCTCAATGAAAGGGCAATATCTTTGTTAAATATCTCCAAATTGGACTTCATGCTTACCATGTTTGGAGTTTTCATCATAGAGGGCTTCAAACAACTGGTTTTAGTATTCAATTTCTAAAACCCTTGTAAAAACAAGACATGACAACTCCATGTTGAACTCAAAGTTTAACTGAATTAAAATCATACCAGGTATGTACAGGCCTGTCTGTGTGAATGCAAGAAACCTATGTCTTGTTATTAAGGTCAAAGGTCAGAGTCAACTATTGTTATCATGTGTTTACTTTGCTGAGTTGCTAACCTGTCTCCTCATAACATGAGCACCCTCCCTCTACCATGTATCTAGAATGAACTAGTCATCTCATTAACACTGTGGACCCTTAGCTACCTGGCACATTAGCAGACCTGTCAACCTGTTTGACCCCAAAATAGGGAGAATAACATTTTTCAGGGCCAAAAAATAGGGAGAACAAGGGGAAAATAGGGAGGTTGGTAATTTTCAACTGAA
>JAIPMN010007414.1:0-14926 GCA_020650975.1 Apostichopus californicus
AACCAAAGGGGCCATAACGGCTGTCTTATACGCGTCGCAGTTTGCAAGATGCGCTGACAAACGTAACACATACAGACGCGGGCTCAGAGGGAGTGGGGGTGTCACCTCCCTCCCCTTCCCCCTCCCCTCTTTTATAAACCTCACACAAAAATTCAAAAGTACTTTTTAGCATAACCTTGCATTTAGAACTATAGTTAAAGAACTAATTTATAGTCTATACGCTGTATCTCAGAATGCCCCTAATTTTGACCTCATAACAAAAACAAATTAACTATCGCAAACTATCAAACCCTTTTTTTTGGGGGGGAGGGGGAGGGGTTGGTGTGAGGTCGGGGTTAATTTAATATATGGTATAAGAACTGACTAACTCAAACTTGACTGTAATACACAACGACGTTTTCTCGATTTCAATTTGTACGAGTGTGTGTCTTCTTTTGTCATCACGTGTATGTGGAAAGAAACAACACGTGTCACATACAGAAACGGATTCAGAGGAATTGGGAGTGCGTCTTCTCCCCCCCCCTTCCTCTTCCCCATCCCTGTTTTTACCCTCACACAAAAGTTCAAAGGTACTTTTTAGCATAACCTTGCGTTTATAATTAATTGATAATCTAAATATACGGTGTCTCAGAATGCAACCTTTATTTTGACCGCTTAAAAAATACAAAAAATTAAACTTTGGCAAATTATCAAACTTTTTTTGGGGGGGGGTGAGGGGTGGGGGTGAGTACGGGGATCTTTTTATACATGGTACACAAACTGACTAACTCAAACTAGACTGTAATACACAACGACGTTTCTCGATTTCAATTTTGTAAAAGTGTGTCTTCTATCCTTGCTGTCGTCACGTGTATGTGGACAGGAACAACACGAGCCTCGGGGGATTTGAGGTTTTCGGTGGTTGGCCATCTTATTTAGGAATATCTACGATAAAGTCCGCTGATGTCTTACCACTCTTTAGACCAGTATCAACTTATAGCCCATAAAATCAATTTATGGTGATTTTATTTTGGGAGGTGAAGGAGTTGCGTCTTTCCGAAACGTGTTCCCTAGGGATCATTTGTTTGATAAAGTTTTGGGACATGTTTTCATCGTTGGAATCAAATGAGACCATGAAGTTTAATTGAGGCACATTGTGTTTGATATGGGTGCACGGTAAACCATTTTAAATATTGCTACACAGTTTAAACATTATATGAATTCTTACATACTGACTTTAAGTTGTTGTGTCCTATGAACATTTAACGGTGAAATATACAATACAGTGAAGCTGTAAAAAAAAATATTATAAAAAATGAACATACAGTCAAACGCACACAAAAACAAACATAATATGTTCCATGATTTCCATGATGGTGTCATTTCATGACAAAATCTAGTACGATGGCTTATATGTTATACAAATCAAAATTCGTAATCGAGAAAGTGATAGTTGAAATTGTCACAGTTTGTACCATAAAGTATAATATATATATATATATATATATATATATATATATATATATCACCATGTAGGATGATAAGTGCCAAACTAGTATTGTGCATTTGGACTATCCTTATTATTACATATTATATATTATTATTAACAGCCATCACTACATACATATCCACGCACTACCAATGCTATATATTTCACCTGGACTATTAGGGCCCAGTTTAGGGAATGACAGAGTTAAATACAGTATTTGTTCAATGTTGAGGGGTGGCATGGTTTAATTAGGCTAGCAACTCAAAAGCAAACACATTTTAACCTAATTCGAACGACGACAACACGGTATCGTAGACAGTACCACCCACCCCCAACCCCAAATAATGCCTTCATTTTTCATTACTCTTGCTTGCCATTATTCATATCTTAAAATAATTGTCTCGTTATTACTTGATACATGTTTTTTTTACCAACAAACAAGTACAAACAAGATAAGCGAACAATGACTTTCAAATTTTGGGAAGTTTCCTCGTTAATGATAACAGCCGACGTTGTCTTTGTACTTTGTCAGTATCTAAGTTCTTTCATCATAATTCTTGTTGGGAAGGGGGGGGGGGGGGTGGCGAAAAGAAAGAAAGTAATATCCTACATGGAGTATTAATATTAATTTTAATTTCAAACAAGGTTTTGTTTCAAATTCGGTAAAGCTTGGACACTACAAAAAAAGGGACAACATCTAATATCGAAAGTTATTGCCTCTTCAGGAGAGAAATAAGAATTTTTCGTTAACAATTAGATTAGTGACTTTAATTATACCTTTCGATATTCTTATTTTCAAGTAAAATATTTCACTTAACTGCTTTCCTCCATTGAATTAGGCATAACTTTACAGATATGACATTGGTTTCGAACAAGTGTTTTAAGAATAATTACTGATTCGTGGCAAATTTGATCTTTTGACTTTCACTTTTCGCAACAACCAAAAAAGAAGGAAAAATTACTGAAGAATAGTTGAAAATAAAAAAGGTTTTTTAATATTAATCACTTCCCGCTTATATGAAAACGTGTAGTCTCTATCTAGTCATATATTTGAAGCAACATTTTAAATAATCTTCGCACAACATATGTATTATAAAATAATATTTAATTCCATCGACTTTGTTTCTGTTTCTCCCTCCCCACCCCCCCCCCTCCCCTTTCTACCTCTGTATGTCACTCTCCTTGTTCTTTCTTCTTGCTGTTATTTTTTCTGATATATTATAACTTACACCTGCTATGAATATAATATCACACATACTATTAGTTTCGCTTCATTAGGCCTATATTTAAAGGAGCTTTCTGAGGTGTTGTTTGTTTGGTTTGTTAACGGTTAAAGTTCAATAGACTGTTTAATTATCGAGTTTCATGTACAATGAAAGACAATAGAGAGAGGAGAAGAAAGAATGTTAGCATTTTCCGATCTGCTGTTAAAACAAATAAATTTTAAATGATAATAATTACTCAAAGAAGTGTCTCAGCGAAGTTAAAAATCGGATCCAGTGTTCATGAATGATTCGTTATTTTAATCTTTAATGTGTATATTTTATAGCTTTTGTTAAATTACAATTTATTTGGTAAACAGTTAATTATATAGCCTAACTAGGTGAGCGACGTAGCCAGGAATTTGAAAGGGGAGCACAAGCAACAAGCTACATAGAAGTAAATATATATTATATATCAGAAAGTAATATTTCTTGTTACACTTTGTGTTCGATTGAGCCTATGCTTATTCATTTTTTCTAGACTCCTTATACTTTGGGCAGTAAACTAAGATTTACAACTTGCTTTAAAAGCCAACCATCATCCATCAAGACGAGGTCACGCTTGATTAAAAAGTAGATGTGAAATTAAACGAAGATTTGTTGAAGACAAGAAGTTATAATTTTTCAATTTATTGTTTTTTACACTCATACTTATTAATGCTCAAGGCATCATTTTGACATGGTGGTATAGTCATGCACGGAACATAACACATCATCACGGGATCAAAAGATTTTTTTCTTCTAATTTCCAAGTTTTCCAAATCAACTAAATGAGTTACTAATCCTATTATTGTTGGATGACCAAGACAAAGAACACAAAACCGATAGTGTTTAAGACATGTATGAAATAATATGCTAAATGAATTAACGGGATTTAATATTTAGAGTTATCGTCATCAGAGACCACTCATACGTAATCCCATAATTCTTAGCCTTATCATTTATTCAAAGGTTCTGGCATACGTCCCGCGGAGCCATCACCAAAGTCACGTGTTTAATTGACATGTTCTTGGACATTAGTTTTAATTAGAATTTCGTATGCATCTGATGAAAGGATATACGTAGTATGTAGGCCTATTACGTATGTACGTACAGTCTAACCTTCATTAATCGCATTCATGAACTCTTAAATCCATATTTCCCTTCAACAGACTGTAACAGGTAAATTAGTGGCGTGTGCAAGGGGAGGGGCGATGGGTATTGGGGAGAGAGGCATGGCCCCACCATGCACCTTCATTGTCAGTAAAGAGGTAAATCGTTCCGTTGGGGGGTTGATTCTTCAACATTTAAAAGTATTTAGTAGCACAAACTTTCGTTAAGACCTAATTATAGACCAAGGTTGTATGTATATGACCCAGAATGCACAATGCGACGTCTAAATTGAAATTTCCCGACCTCCCCCTCCTCCTCTCCCCTCCTCGTCCTCCTCCCCCTCCCTCTCCTCCTCCCCTATACCTTAGAAATCAAGTGCCCGTCATTCACTGCGTATAGTGCACCTACTCTAGTTTCAGTGCAGTTTGCCATTTGCATAAACCAACAAGGAAGTTTCCATGCTTTTCCTAACTGTAGGCGCTTATTATAATGGGAATACATTATTCTTTATCACATATTTACTCCGACCACCAGCCCATCTTAACCCTGGTCATCGGGGTTGTATCCCCTGACCTCACCACACCCCCGCCCTCTCGTCAGCCCTATAACAGGTATGTACCCCTTAATAGGCTTGCGTATAACTTTTGCATTGTCGCATGTACCTTGCTCAACATATGAAATGAAAGACCCATATCCGATTGACAGAAGTACATAAATTAAAACATATTAGGGTAAACATTACACACTATTTTATGACATTAATAAGCAGTTAAATTCGCGTTGATTTATGGAACTTTGTATTGCATGAATTTTGTGTAAATGCTTCTACTACCCTACCATGAAATATCACGCTTCATTGTCTTCTGCGCAAAGTAAGTTTATACTCATATCGGACACGACACCTTGAGTAAATTTTTGAATGAAGGAGGAAGAAATAACTTTTATTGTTCTGATATTCCAGTTTAGTGTACGCAACATATGTTACTTAGTTTTAAAGTATATTACGAAAAAAAGAATACACTAGTCTTATTTTTATATTCCCATATATTCTCGGGTTCCCGCCATATCTTCACGAGTCCCTATATTGACCCGGATTGTAGCACCTACCCCCCTCCCCTCCCCATCCACCTTATTGTCATTTCTGTGTTTACAACGTTGTACATGATCATTATCATAAGCCTATACACACTTGAATGAGTATGATTCGAATGGGTTTATTAAATTGTGACAAATCTGCCATCAATCGATCGATCGATCGAATTGACGACCGAAAACGTTTAATCCTTACAGGTTTAGATTCCAGATCAGTTGAAAACAACAATATTGTTGTGGACTTGCATGTGTTTTCAATTTGTATTACTGTTATTTTAATGTACTGACCGATATTTAGTTATCCCATCCCTGGCATATATTGTATTGCAGTTATACATCACCAACGTCAGTATACGCCACTTTCCCCAGTTGTGATGGGAAAAATTAGTGACAATAAGACAAAAAAATGTGATTTCCATGCCTTTACGCTATTTGCAACGTCTGCTCAAGGCGTTTACTGTCACGTGATCACCACAATAGACCCACCCCCACCCCCACGACACCTTTGTAAAGGAAAGTCACCACAGATAAAAGTCTGGGAGATCTAACTAAGCAACTTGATCCACCTCCCAACTTCCCCAGTCCTCTTATTTTGTAACCGAGATTATAACCGTGTTTTGTGATGATCATGTCAATGTGACGTCAAGAACTGATACTACACGATAAAACCTGCCGAGAAGCGATAAGGTAAAAATCATAACACTATATCACCTGTAAAAAAAGAAAAAAAAATGATTTCAGACATGTACAACACACATGCATAGTGGAACATCTTTGAACCTAACAACCAAGAACCACAACGTTCCTACGCACTGTTAAAGAGAGTCAAAGGTTTGCAAATTGTTCTTCTGAATTTGATTATGGTATTTCTATGTTTACATAATTCACACCTTCTAGTGTCAGTGGGTATATACATACTATACAACCCTATATGCGTCGGCTTTACGTCTGGAGGTCTGTTATATGTGCAGCCTACTCATATGATTGATTGCTGCTCAAATAAACAACTGTTACGGTTAAATTGCGGCACGATTGCTCAAGTGGCGTTAGAAATGAACCGAATTGTCAAAAATTGTATTTTCATAAAGTCAATTTATTTCAAAAAGGATAGACACATGCGAACAACAAAATGTGAGAAAACCTTTTGGCTATTGGCGAAGACGGATGTTCTAAAACGGCTTTTAGATGAGAAATATTAACTCGCACCCATAGATAGTGTAGTAGTATACTTGAATGGGCAGGGCTACTTATAAAGAAGGACATTGCCGTGTGGTTTAACATTATATATTTTCCCCCGTCGCATAACAGGTGTGCTTGCATCAAACACTGTACATCCCATATTCTGTCTTCGTGTACGTTTTACAAATCTCAGCCAATGGAAGGGTTACACAATATTGAGCAAGATTTAGCAAACATATTAAAAAAGTCTCTCGTTACACTGTTAAGTGACCAACAACATAATCAATTGACGAAGTACGTATAATGGTCCCCTCCTATTTTTTTGTTCTTTTTTTTTCGATGAATGGGTGATGTTTGAAAACATTTTGTTTTTATCTAGAGCAATACGTAGTCACGCACTTCAAAGTTGTCTCAACATTTTCAACCTTTACATGTCGGATAATATTAAGTAATTTCTCGGAATACAGCTGATACGTTCTGGACCATTGACCATATTAACTACTTTTGTTTTCTTTCACTAAAACATATGTTACACCGTATGACGTCCCTGCATGGTGTAGAGGTCCAAGAGTATTGGGGCAAACATTCACTTTAAAAAAAAAACTATATTATTACTTCTCATCGCCTAACAAGGTGCAACAAACGTTTCATGTTTGTAGTACAGTTGAAGTTTTGTATATATGCGATCTAGGCCTTTATACGGGGGCCATACATGTACTCGGTGAGTTGTTATTCCCCGTGGTATGTTCTACCAGTCCGGGTATGTAATTGATGGACGTCGATATTTCTGACAAATTTATTTATGAACTTGTTAGTATTGAGGTCATTGGACCGAGTCCAATGATGGACAAAATTTATTAACACTTTCAAAAATTTGTTTACAGTTTCCTAGTCACTTTCTTCTCTTATGATTGTTTGCACACATGAATATTTCAAGCGCTCTATGACTCTCGGCATCACCATACGTGCTTAGCTGTTTCCTGAAAAATTGTAACGAATAAGTATGGTACCGGTTGTGATTCTCTTTTGGTTGTGAGTAAATCTTGACTAGATCACGCCCAGAATGAAAGGTATTCTTAACAGATAAATTTAATTGTCCAACTAGTATTTTAAAAGAAGAACATTACCTATCATGCATCCTGGTTACATTTTCATTAAAGTCCAAAAGGCCCCCCTTTTTTAAAGATATTAACATCCCTCATCATCATCTGAAGGTGGTATGTTTGGTTGCAAAAATGAACTTAGGATGCAAACAAGTGGGGTGTCGTGTTGTGTCATTACCCAAAACGACAACAATTGTTTTGTTTTCCCCCCAATATTTGGTATATTTGATATTATGGACACATCGTTATATGAATTATGAATGTACTAGATTCATCTTAGAATGTAACTTTCAGATCATCAGATCCTCTTAGTAAGTTGTAACCCTCCTCAAGTCAGAGCACTATATAGCTGGTAAAATCAATGAACAAATATTTTCGTGTTTTGAATGTGCATCTTTTGACATTACACCTATATACTGTTCCTTCAATGCTTTACCTTTGATGACTGAATGTGTTCATATATTGAAAGCGGTATGTTGGTCGATGCTCCCTTGATTATATATTCTTCTTTCAGAGATCAAAGATGAGAGATAAAATTACCTCTGGACTATTTCTTTAATAAATTAACATTCGATTGGATAAATCTGACCTCTAAGTAGGTGAAAGCACAGAACCTCTTTAAATGAGTTCATTGGTTCGAATAACGCTTACCCCCCCCCCACCCCTCCACCACCTCCAAGAATTCCTCAAACGTTTCAACGTCTTATAACATCTCAGACCGCTTTATATAGATTGCTTAAATGTACGAATGCAAGCCGACGTATCGAAGTGCTTCCAAACATTTGTTAATCTTATATACCGATGTTGCGTCAGTCTAAGAACTTGAAAAGTTGTGCTACAATATTTTAAGCAAACCAATTTACGCCATTTAGGCAATATCGTACAGAACGAACCGTTTTACACTTCCCGTGATGTTTTGTGCACTGTTAAAAATTGTCAACGATGATCACAAATTTCTGGACCTTCCCAGGTAAAACAATGCAGTTCATTGGTAACGATTGATTATTGTCATGCATAAACTACAAAGTAGACAAAATTAAATAACAAAAAAGATATTATAATACGACAAATCAGCATAGCTATCGTTGTGGTCTTTTATATTATTTCTTTAAATATTATAGTAAGGTAACTTTCAATTCTATGGGGGGGGGGGGGTATTCTTTAGTCTGGCAGCATCTTCCATCTGTTGCTTTTGTTCTTGATGATATCTTTCGTTACAATGTAGATACGCAGCCAATTTCTCTCGACACAGTATTTGACACAATGACAACAGATATAAACCGGTTGTGTTGTCTGGTACTTTCTGCTGGGAAAAATTCAGAGCTCCTAATTTTGCAATAAAGAGTTCGCAGTTTATCATTTTTGTTGATAATTAAATGTATAGAAAGTAGATACACATCTCGCACTAATCCTACTTAGCATATTTTTTGTACATATTTGCATTCATGTAGCATGTAAATCATGTTCATAATAAATATCATTTTGCTATGGTATACAACATGCCTCATTACTCTTTGTTTTACCTCTTTACAATCGGCGACAGGAATAGCCTAGTATTCCTTCGCTGCAGTTGAGAGCGATGTCAACTACCTTCATGCTTTGTGATGGAAGTTCGAAAAGCTTAAATCTGACTTAGTTTTCGAATGATCTTATACGGGATTTCGGTTTTTTTTCTCTCAAAAGGTTACTTGCTGAATAAAATCAAAACTAAATTTTATTATTACTGCATAAACAGTTGCTCATATAAGTACCACTCAAATGAGCTCATTCTTCGGTCATGATGACAGAATAACACATGTAAAATATAAGAAACATTACTGCTGACGATATGGATGTGATAGGGAAGGTATATGGTTAAACGAAATACATTGAATCTAATTACTAAGGACTAATGAAATTAAACAAAGCGATGCATAATTTTCGTCAACGTCTACTCGTAGTGGAAACCAGGGAGACGTTTGCATAGAACAGCCAGCAATGCTGTAGCAACACAGCGATATTAAAGTTATTCATAGTGTAAGTTGAGCTACCCGAACATATAGAGCTCTATTGCAGTTCGTCTCAGCGACCGAAACTGTCTACCCCCCTCCCCACCCCTCTGTATCCCGTATTTGATACATATTTTCATTTTTCATACACTTATATCGATCTCTACCCTCTATTCTACACCATCCTACATAAAGCTTATGCCTGAGCCTCACGACAGCAAAGCAAGTTGCTAATCCTTTTCATTTCATCTGTAAAGGTTTATTCCATACCATCTAACGTGTGTAGTAGTTCTGCGAAATATGGCGACACTGACTCACGAAAATACTGTTATATATAGGTCGTCGTAATCAAGGTTCAATGGTATTTGGACTTTTATAACTATCGTGAGATTTGAACTAGTAAATGGTTTCCTCTGCATGGATATAGCAACAACGTCTGTTACAGATTCAGTTCATGGAACGCCGGAACTTAGACAGTCAAAGTATATCTTGATTGAGTCCGACCTTTGAACAAGGAACTGTTTAGTGCAAGTCGCCTGGGAAATAAAAAGCTACTCTAGTCGCGCAGTAAACACAGTGATCTAGTTCAATGGGTTTCTTTTAAAGAAATCACATGTTTGGAGACAACATCGTCATTGTCGTGTGGTAGTGGTATAGGGTCTATAACAGTGTCTTGATGTTTTCCCCACGAGATGGTGCACCAGTGAAAAATAACAACTATAGTCTCTGTGATATATACATACGTGCAGACACAATAAAGTTATGGACATCATTGGTTCATTTACTATGGAGTGGTCACTTTGCTCTTACGTAAAAATGGGACATTCCCGTTTGCTAACACTATCTACATACAGTCTGGTTAATATTGGTGGCAATATCTAGTCTACATCTATAGGCAAAATTGTATTTAATAACACAATAGCCGAACGTAAAAAAAAAAAAATTAGCGTTGAGTAAAAAATTGGCAAACTCCCCAAAGTAAACTACCATTTCCTTTTCAGCTCGATTTATGAAGCTTTTTATAGAATTATAAGGAGAGCTTGTTAGTTAACTACGACATAATGCTAAATTAAGAAACATCAATGGCCACCTTCCAATATTCACACAAATCTGTAGCATTGTTGTAAATCCGTGTCAAATAAATTCATCCTACTGGTTGCTAGCACTAGTACCCTATTTACCATCTTACAAAAGATATATATATACTGTCTCAACCGGGGATGCAGAGAGTATTGCAAATTTCACAGCAGGTAAATTTACAACTTTGATAGATCTGTTATAGATTTAGTCGTATTTCTTTCGAGTTATAATACTTGTGAGTTGTTTCTCTGAGACTCGGGTATACCGTAAATAGAGCATTGAGAAAAATTGCAAAAACTTCCCCGAAAGTATTACCATACCGCTGAATATTGACTGTGTTAAATCACGCTTTTTTCAACTCAATCGCCGATGTTTTGTAAAATAGTTAAACGTGTTTCTTAGTAGACACTTATGTCCAAGAAACAATCAAAGTTATCTTTCATACGATAACAAAATGCACAAGAAAATTTTTATTTTATTCTATTGTTGACCAACTATAATCTGTAGCCCTATAAAGAAATTAGTGCTTTTTTTGGAAACCAACAATGGATATTCCCGTGTCTCTGCAGGGTGTTTGATGTAACCAAAATAATTATACCAGAGTCTGGCAAAAATACCCTTCCAATCTCGCGAAAATGATTTCAAATGCTTATGCCAAGAACGCGCAACCCTTTTCCAGTGAAATTTACAACTTTTGATAGATCGGGTATAGATTTAGTCATATGTCTTTTGAGTTATTAAACCTTTATAGTCGTTTTTGATAGAGAGTCGTTTTTCAAGTCCGTTCCAAGTTTCCTCTTGCTAGCAGATTTTTTTCTAGAAGTTTTCGAATGTTTACTTTTTCCGGAGAATCTGCAAATTATTCTCAAATATCATGGAATATTTCTGTTAGACAATAAGATGATTTTAGATTGGGAATTATGCGGTGTGCTATCACGTTGGCGGTTAAATAGTTCTTGGAGTTCGAAAAACTCTATAGGGCGATTGTTTGATTTCTTGCATATTTGGAGGCCCAAACTGAACACTTTTCAATTGAATAATGGACAGTATTTTACATTCAACAAAACAAAGTTAACCAGTACTGTGAGGCTATATAATAGCCACACAGGTGATTCCTTAACTTCCTATAGAGGTGCAAAATACACAACTCATTAATGAATAGGTTTTTCTTTGAAATTATCAAAACAAGTTGATCTGATATAAGAAGTTTAATGTACACTTTAAAACAAATTATTTTAATACTTAATACAGTTTTACCTGCAACAAAACATTACTAATAGCCTCACACGTGATTCCTTAATATCCTTCACAGCTGCAAAATACACAACTCATGAATGAACAGGTTTTTTTCGTTGCTGAAATTATTAAAACAAGTTGATCTGAAATATGATTTAATGATGAATAATTTAATGTACACTTTAAAACAAATTGTTTCATGAAAACATTACTAATAGCCTCTCAGGCGGTCCTTAATATCCTTCACAGCTGGTAAATACACAACTCATGAATGAACAGGTTTTTTTTCCCTTTATTTTTTTTTTTTTTTTTTTTGTGTGGACATTATCAAAACAAGTTGATCGGAAATAAGAAGTTTAATGAACATTTTGAAACAAATTGACCGGACGTAGGTGGATAGTTTTACCCGAATATTCAATTGGTAGTTACTCGCGTGTACGCGTTTTGTAACATTTGAAATCAAATACAACGTCGCAAAACTCAATTCCTCAAAGAAATTGTGTAATTGACTTATACAGCCATCGACTTAAATGTTGGTTGTTTATTTCCCCTTAGCCTATAGAACCTTTTTGGTCAGAAACAATTGTCAAACCTTTGAGCTTGTTTTCAAATATAATATATTCTTTCATACAAAATGTAAAACACTTGTATATATCTCAAATACACATTTGCGTATAGGCTAATTTAATGAATTATACCATCCTCCCAGTGATAGAATTTATTGTATTACCTAATTTCACATAGCATAGCCTACTTCAGTGAAACTATTTACAGCAGTTTGTTTAGACACATACCATAAAACTTGTTAAGTGATTGCTCTTCGAAGCAAGTAGCAAGTACCAATAAATGTTGCCACTGTAACGCGTGACGTCGATAGCGATGACTTTGAAACATTACAATATAACGAATGACTTTTTATTGCATTATACTATATGATTGGTTGTTTCCAACATGTGTAACTTAAATAACAACGTTTCCACGTTTATTGACCTAAAAATACTTTTTAAACACGTTTGCATAAAATGAAATTTACATAAATAAATATGAAGTAAATAAATATATGAAAAAAATCCGACTTTCATATTATATCATGTAAACATGTGTCATTAGTTACCTTGGTGATTTCTACACAAGTTGGTGAACACATAAACAAAGGGCACAACATCAAAGCAACATGTATTAAACAACTAATGTTTAAATGTGGTGTGACTTTGAAGATTTTGAAAGGGTAGGGACCTTGTGTTAACTAATGATATATGTAACAACCATCGGCAAACTTCAAAAATAAAATGTGTGGTATCAGAATAAAGACAAATAAAATACACACAGACACACACACACATTATAATGGGCACAGATATCGTCGTGTTGGGCCAAGGGAGCAGTCATTTCTAAGGCAGATTTGCATCCGCTGGTTGGGTTTTGCTTATTTCTGAACCAAACCATCCCTGCTTCACCAGGAATTAAACTGCGTGAAGACAAATTCAGATGGTAGTCAATATAGCCTTAAGAGAAATGTTCTGCAATGTATCGGTTCTCAAAATGGTATATAAATGAGAATACGGGAATCAGTTCGAGCTGGGAGGCAATGATTTAAGTTACATTGTTTCATGTTAAGTTTGTCTTGGATATTACATTGAGCTCGGGTTGTTGTATTCGAGACTATTAGCCATAAGCCTCAGAGAAGTTACAGCTTTGTTCAAACTGAAGAGATAACTTTCATGGAAAAGACAACAGGAAACGAATTTGTATTTCTGTTTTGCCCGTTAAAAGAATAATAATGTCTTGAGGATAGTAGCCATACCAGTTAATGGTACTAAGTTAAAAAAAACAATCCAATCCTACTCCGACAGATAGATATTTTCAACGAAGCATGTCCTTGCTCAATTTGACGACGAATATTTGCTACTAACTTTTCATGAATGTGCATTTTATGTATTATTCAACGTACTTTGTTACTCACATGTTTTCACGGTCTGCATACAGTACCTCAACAAATACATAATTATTGGCTTTTTACTATTTCAGTGAAATTATTTCCACGGAACTATTTCCATGTAGCCATAAATAATGAAATATGATTTTTTTTAAGCTTAAGTTAACTCCTTATAGATTTGACGCATACAAATATAGTGAAGTAGCATTTCGTATTGATTTCGGTAGATATACCTGGTACTCAAATCCAATAACAATGGCGTGCATTATTGCAAGACCTATCAACTTTCATTTCAAAAGGAAGATTCCAAGTTGCTTTGTTCATATCGCTTATATATTATGTATACAATAACAGAAAAGCTGGTATAACAGTACAGTATATAATAAATGAAGACTCTCTACATCAAATAATTTCAAAATATATATTGGAGGGAAATTCATATTTTGATCAATGACTATCTTATTGTGAGAAATATTTGGTACACATGCATGCTGTCACAGTCGACTAAACGCAAAATGCTGTTTAGAGTATGAAGTCATTTGCATAATAAGGGTTGTGTTTGTTGATTGACCTTTGTACACCATATCCGCTTCCCCGTTCCTTTATCCCCGATTTTCTCTTTCGCTCAACAATTTATCGATCATTAGTTGCATTATATAATTTCTTGAACGAACTAACTATAGGATGATCAGTTTATAGTTTGAAACGTTGCAATCATAATATGGCAGTTTTGCAGTTATGGCAGTTATGGCAAATTGCTATATAATAGTAAACGTTGTTATATTTCAGTAACATTTCTGCAAAACTGTAAAAGACCAATCTGAGGATTCACACAGTGCGGTGTGTAGATTCTGAAACAGATTATCATACCAAGATGGTATCATGGTGGCATTGTTAATATGTTAATAATCAATACATATATTAGATGAAGGACATTTGGGAAAGTCAAACTTTGTAACATGTCGTAATTGACAGACTATAGACAGTAACACAAAAGGGTTAAAGGGCAAATAATAACTTAATGAACAAACTAAAACAAATAGACACATTGGGAGGCTTAATTAATAAAGCCGTATTAAATGTATCCACTGCCATCCTGTTCCCCCCTTCCCTAAGCCTTCTTTCATTATTGCCTTATCATTACAAGGCAATGCGTCGTATAATTTTAACGAGTAATAAATTTGGGTTATTCAATCAATTAAAATGATAATAAATTTAAAAAAAAAATACTTTCGGGTGAAAATAGGCTTTGGGATTTAACCCATAGGGAGGAAAATTCAGGGAATTAGGGGAAGGTATCAACCTTTATGTTCTAGAGTTCCAGATTCAGTGACATCTGAAAACAGCTGTGAAACAATTCGAGGGGCTTGATATCAGCCAAGGTTTATCCGTCCCTTACATCACTTCGATCATGAATTATATAAGACTGAACTTGATGAAATATCTTTTAAAAATTCAGTTAATTAAATATGATAATAGTTTTATGTGTC